>JAIPRM010013810.1:0-11151 GCA_025469315.1 Stegophylla sp. TES_Ste_2020
ACATGAGTAACCTAGGATCAACATATCTAAAAGCAGTCTGTCATAAATATATAAACTGATAAAATAAAAGTTATAGTAGGTAACACAAAAAACTGTACACGGGCGAAGCCGGGTTATTCAGCTAGTTATTATATAATATGCCTACACTCGTACGTGTGACGCTGCCGCCGCCGTCGCGATTGTGTCAGCATTGTTTTAATACGAGGACCGTATAAACATGAATAATAAAACGGATGTTATGGATATTATGTTGTATTGTTGTTGGCCGCGATGATCCGAAGAATAGACTCCTACGTGTTTTGTGTGTGTGTGTGTGTGGCGTGCGTGTTAAGTCGACGAGTGCGCCAGAGCCAAGGAAAACGACTCTATGTCGAGTATATAGGATAATAACATACAATAGGTATACGAATAATCGTTTGGTTTTAATCGAATTAGACAATCCCCCCCCCGACTATGTTCGAGCACTCCCCGAAGGCCTTTATACGTAGTTATCCCGCGTCCGTCGAAATTTTAGATTCTGAACGAAGTGAAGAAGCAATTGTTTTTGCAATGATGTTTATTTATTTATATTTTTTTACTTTTTTTTTTTTCTTCTGTGTACAATTTTTTTTTTGTATAGAAATACTTGTACAAAAGTTTTGATCAATAACTTTTTGAAACCAGATTTTCCTCTAGATTGTATTTTAGAGAGATCATTTTTTGAATTTCTCAATTCTTTTTTTTTTTTGAAAAAACTACCAAAAATTTCACAAAAACGACTCGAAAATCATAATTTTTTGATCCGAATTCTATGAAAATTTAAACATAGATAGAAAATTATATAAGAAAGATTTTGAAAATGTGAAAAAAAAATTTTGGACATTTTTCTAACATTTTTTTTCTCATTTCTTTTTTATATTATTAAGTTCCCTCGTTCAGAATCGTTTTATTGAGGAAATGATTTATCATTTCTTTAAAATTATATACACCCATCAAGAGAACCCCACCCATCGTGCGAAGTATGTCCGACTTTTCTAATTTGATTTTATACTATGCAATTTTCAATATTAACTATTACGTTGCAGGGGACCTGTAACACAATCTAACCGACCATAATTACATAATAACTAATAACGTTTCGTTATGTCCACATGTGTGTGTCAATGACAATGTCGATCAAACGGTACTAACACAAACATTAATATTGGATAATAATATTGATTAAAATCAATAAGTTGTCAGCTGCTGTCATCGTCATTTTTTGTCGGTTAAACACTAATAATCAATAAAAATAGTATTTACATAACACGTGACCGAGTGAATTACAGCATTGCGTTCATTATGGACTAGAAATCCATTTTCTTCAAGTTAGAATTAGAAATCTTGGAATTGAAAAAAAAAAACAGTACTCTTGAAACAAAATTTTACGAGCTCGAACTCATACATCGAATACGCGCTCGTAAAATAAGAATATTTTATTACACCGAAAATATCACCTTCGACTTCATTGAGAAAACCGTTATGCTGTTAATATGTTTAATATTTTGACGACTTAGAATAAAAATTTTGTAAGTCATCATACCCATAGGTATTATTTTCTTTCCGAGTAGTCCGTTTTTTACGTTTGCTCACTTCACTCACGATGTAGAACAGTTGCATATCATATTTTCAGTTTGAATATAATTATAAATAATTGAATCCAAAAAACGATTGTAAACTAAGCTATGATTGGTTACATTTCAAAATTACTAATGGTTATAAATTTTGAATTTTTAACACAATGATATATATTTTCGTCGTATTTCGACACTTAAAGCTGTTTTAAAATTTAAAAAAAAAAGACTGAACCGAATGTAATAAAAATACACATTTAATTAAGAATATACTCAAAGAAAATTGTTAAAATCGACAAAATGGCTTTTGTTTTCCACGTGACTTAAATAGTACCGTCGTAAAATATATAATTTATCGCGTCTTGGTAATTCGTCCGATTGAACATCTGGAAATATTATTGTGGGCGTTGAGCAGTCTTGTTAAGTATTTGAATAAATATATTAAAAAAATAAAAAAATAAAATATATTTGGTGTAACGTTAAATGAAGATGCGAATCCCGGCGTTTTAGTCGTGGTTTATGAGGTGATTGATCAATACAGTATAAGTATCGATTTTAATTTTCGCGCGTTGGTGTGACCACAGATATGAATTATGCTCAAATATTTAATTAATATGCAACAAATATGGAAATACGTCTCCTCGAATTACATAATGCCAATTGGTGTAAATTCTCTCAAGTTTTCCAACTATTTTTTATGTATTTATTATTGTATCACCTTTTGTTCTCTTATTAAAAAACAAATAAACCGGATATACTTCGCACCATGGGTATTTTTCGCTCCTCTGATACTTGGTGGGTGTGGTGTTTTAAATAAATGATAAATTATTTTTTCAATTGAACGATTTTGAGCTGAGCTTCAGTTTACTTTAGACAATTTTAATTAAAAGAAAAAAAACCTAGTTCAGGAAAAATACATTTTTTCAATGACAAAAAGTGAGATAATGTTAGATAAAAATTACAAAACAGAAGAAAGGAGTTCACATAATAAATATTGTCTTTCACCAAAATATTCTTCTTATTCCTTCAGTCTATCTAAATTAGATTTTATCACGATTTTATTTTTATAAATTTTGTATTAAGAAATACGTTTTAAGGACGTTTTTGTCAAATTTCGCGTAATTTTTCCTAAATTTTGGAAAAAGTATTAAGAATTTAAAAAATAACTTCTTTAAATTATCATCTTTAGCCAAATTCTGATTTCAAAAAATGCTGGTCAACAGGTACGGATAAGTTTTACTGTACGCAAAAGTGTTGAAAATTAATAATAATAAACATTATTGTTCATTTACCATAGCTTCTTTGTTCCATTCAGAAAATAAAAAGATTATTTAACATCAGAGTCAACGATCTGACGTTAATATTATCTAACATTTTAATAATATGCTCGTCGATCAATATTAATAATTAGTTAATTGTGTTCGTAGAAAATGCAGACAGGGCCCAAGACTAAAATGTGACGATTGATATCTTCATTTCCGTGACACTTAGCCATAGATGTAGACGTGCTGGAAATATATATTATGATAATTATATGATACGTGAAACTTTTATTTGAATACAGTTTTTTTTTTTTATAAATATAAACCTGCTTAATTATTATTTCTACTCGATTAATCTAATTTATTAACAAAACGTATTTTTCATTCTAAATTATATTAATCGATATAGACCATGAAATAAACCTAAATCGGCCATCCGCCGTTCGTGATTAGGACGTTGTGCTCATTTGCAATTCTAAATAATTATTACATCGGCTGAAAAGCGAATGTTGCATAACGTATGTGTTTAAAATTTGTGTTTTCGCTTTTATCGGTGGACTGTCGTCGTAATATTCATAATGTGCTCAATGTCTCGGCCAACAAGTGAAATAGATTTTCGAAAATAGTAACAAACCACGATTTTATACGTAAGTATAGTTTAAAAACGTCCTTTTGGACTAAGTTGACCTCGTAACGTAGCAATAACTTTAATTTTACAACTTTACACACTAGAATTTGCATTCAATTCGAAATCGACAAAAATTTGTCGTTCGATGAAACTTTTGAAGTGGTTATATTACCCAGAAAATAGTTTTGACCACAAAACAAAAAAAAAAAAATAATCATTTCATAATTTAATAATTGTTATTTTATTAATTTTAATTAAATTTTACTCTGGGATTTTTTTTTTTTATTTCAAGCGGAGTGAAGGTTATTACAAATATCGAGAATTTTCGAAAATAATTTATTCTTTTTTTTAAAAACTGTGATCTCGAAAACTAAAAGTTACCTAAACGTTTTTTTCAGTACCTCTATTGATCAAACATTTTTCGAAAATAATAATACAAAAAACGTTTTCATAAATTAATTTACACACTTTTATCTAAATTTAAAGTGAATCACCGTTTTTTTTTTTTTTTCGTATGGAAAAGAAAATAATTAAGAAATTTATTGTATGAAATAAATACGGGGTTTTCTTGCATATTATACTTATCCTTTCCGTTTTTAAATATGCACGAGAATTAATTAATAATTGATTTGTTTTATTTTTACAACCGTTTGACGAGTTGGGTACAGTTTAATAATTACGAAATAGGGTCTTCTCTCCTTTGCAGCTTAGATAACTTCAAATCGGATTAAGTTCACGGCTTTAAGTCTCAACATCAACACAATTACAAAATCTATAGCTATAGCGCTGGAATAAGTTTGCGTTCGTTGACGAGACCTGACCAAAACACTGTAAACAGCTCCGATATCCCACTCAAGCGCAATGATGTGTGTACACGTTAAGTTCACTTGTAGATTGTGATCAGTTACAACGATTAACTTTTGTATGAGGTTCTTAATATCAAATGCAGTTTTTTTTTAGTTTGGTACTAATTTATACGGAAATAATTTTTAATATTATTTTATTAATAGTTGAAAAAAGAAAGGAGGTCAGTCGGTTCCATTGTACAAGGACTATGAACAGTATTCAAAAGATTAGTCTCAGTTTAAAATTTTAAAAATTTACCCGAATTACATATTTTTTAAAGCGTTTAAATACTGTCAAAGATTTTGTTTTCAATCATCACATACAGATATTTCTCAATATCTGTTTTTCAATATTTATTATAAATAAACATTACACTTATGCATTACCCAAACACAATAAACTAAAAATATTAAGCTCTTAAGTAAATTTCAACATAATAATATGTTTATATATTTAATGTTATAATCTAGCCTCGTTCTAGCATGGTTACAAAATAATAACAAGATAATCCATGTCGATTTTATTGTTGATAAAAATGATCAATGTGGTAAAACTGTTTTTGACAAAAATGGGAATATAAGTAGACGTATATAGGTGTTCAATTACCAAGTTCAAAAATTAGATCTTTTGTAGACAGAATTCGAACGCTCTTTCGACGCTCGGGGAAATTCGCCGGCGGCCGTGACCAGAGCAGTAACGGCCGGAGAAATTTTCGACATACTTCTGTAGGTGGGTGAAGGGGCAGGGGGGCGAATATCCGAAGCGATTCTTACTCTGAAATTTAATTACCTTTGAACATCGAATACCCAGACATATAATATTATCACTACTCGGTGAAATTAACCGCTTGAAATTTCATCGGCGAGATTCGATCGGCGGACCAGAAACCGTTAGCGAATAACAATTATTCCGTCGCAGTTGATAAATACATGGTGGTGACCGGGTGAGATTAGGGAACGGACACTACTCGCGGGATTACAGCAATAATATACCCGACCTTGTTTTGCACACGTACGAAATGCGTGCGGACGAGCCGACGAAACGGATTCCGTCCCGAGTACGAGGGCACACTCACACACGGATGCACTCCTCAGAAGCACGCGAAAACGTTGAAAACGAAACGTAATAAAAAATACTACTGCGATGTTGACATTGACCATTGTGGGTACATCCATTGTGGCCGGGATTTGAATGCCCGAAAA
This sequence comes from Stegophylla sp. TES_Ste_2020, assembly GCA_025469315.1. Taxonomy (NCBI): domain Eukaryota; kingdom Metazoa; phylum Arthropoda; class Insecta; order Hemiptera; family Aphididae; genus Stegophylla; species Stegophylla sp. TES_Ste_2020. The sequence goes on from JAIPRM010013810.1 coordinate 5,531, forward strand.
AATCCCCTCAACAAAATGTGAAAAGGATAGTATAAAATAAAACCCTAAAAATGCCTTTAAAATATATTCATAATAGCATAAAAATAAAAATAATGGTTTTTGGTACAAGTGAGGATATTTATTTCACATACTTACATTTCTATATTTTCCCGTCTACTGGAAAACTACGTTTTCCGATTTATGATAAAAAGAGTAAATACTGAGTGAAGCGAAATAGTATATTGTGTCTAATATTTTTATGAAAAAATTTAAGTACACATTAGAAAAAAAATTAAAAAGGAAAATTGACAGTTTTTAAGATAAATATAGAACTTTTGTATTATAATATTGGTAATATCTCATTTTTATATAATTTGCTACTTCAAAATTTTAAATTTATAATCCGATGAAAACGTATTATATGCATTATTATAGTGCTATATATTTAATATTTTATATAACTTAAATGTTTTTCTACTTGTGGTAAAATTTTCTTAATCATCGACTCAATGAATAATTTTTTACAAGTTTTAAAAGTAAGAATTTGTATGAAACTGTTTTTTTTTTCAGTCAAGCTTTCAAATTACTTTTATAAGTGATCCGTTGAAAATTGTAGTTTAACTAAAGGATTCTTTACGAGTTTTTCTTCCCGTGATGGAACTTTGTTAAAGGTTGACTCAATTAAACATTTTTTTTTTTTACAAGTTTTTATAATTAGAATAAACGGGTCGAAATTGTTTTTAAATAAATTTAATCATATTTTAATTAAAAGAGATTTAAATTTTAAAACACCTTCAAACTGGTCATTCTGTCGCAAAATGGAATGGTCGTGGATTTTTCTTTTATTTACATGAGTTGAAAATACTCAATATAATACTGGCGATAATTGCTCTGTATCTCTTAGACTGTTCAACATTCCCACCAAGAGTATCCAAACCTAGTAGCGAAGATTGACCATATGATGTAAAATATGTGAATAGAATATCCTTTGTGAATAGAGTTTCGCTTAAAACTATTTTCTATACATTTTGTATGTAAATTATTAAATAATTATGCTAATAAAATCTTCGTAGAATTTAAACCTACGTGAATTGTACACAGAGAGGGGATTTCGATCCTTGTCCCGTCACGTGTGTGTCACTACTGTACTATGCAAACGTGTTATTCAAACGTCGGAGAACAACTTTTTTACTCGTTTCTAATGTAAATCGCCCGTCTTTATCGACAAGTACGTAGACTTTTTCTGTTTTCCTCTGACGCCGCCGACGGTGGCGTCAAATCGATTTCACCGGCGCATTTCCTTGACTGACTTTTCTTGTGACTCGTGTCACAATGAATTCACATTGAAACTTATTCCACTGCCTCGGACGTTTTTCGGCTACTATATTCATTCCATTCCCTCCTTCTACTCAGCGGCGACCATTTCGGGTTTATTTAAAAGACAGTTTCTGTATCGTTCCGCGTACGACTCTGTATGATGCGAAAGATTATAGAGTTATTTCCTAGGGGAGTGAAGAAACTATTACAACTTTTAAAAGCACCCCGTGACATAAAATACTTTTCGTTTAACACGCTTCATTTCATACCACTCCGGCGAGATGCGTTTCGGACCGATCAGTCAGACGTTTCGGCCGATCGGTCGACTGGTAGGGTCGTCATCGTCTCATAAGTTTTGAGTGGACTATGATTGTCATCATTTTATCGACATTTGGGGGGGGGGGGCGGGAGAGGAAATGTTATACTTTGCACCACGGTTATTCTCACCCCTCCGGGTGGGCGTATTAAATTTGGAAAAATTCATCTCCTTTTTATCCGCGAGAAATATCAATTTCACCAGGATTTGATGTTGAAACCTTTTATAATCAAAAGAAATTGAATCAACTGATTTTAACTTAATTCAGGTATTTAGAACTGTTATTCTAACGTTGGATACAACCGTACGAAAAACATACAAATTTGTAAAACAAAATAGGAATATATTGTTCACTCCATTCACAACGTAAAATATATATTTGTATTTGTATTTATATTTACCAATTTGGACCCACTGTGTGATAACAGTATTTTAAAATGACATATCAAAAGCGTACCGTAATATTCCATTATGTTTTTCATATATATATATATTTCATTGAGATGAGTGAAATTTTAGGTTGCTTCGTCTTACACGTACATCGTTAGTTCGTGGCGCGGACTTATAGAGTTGTTATTATGAACGTTCCATAATTATTGTGGTTTTAACAATGGTGACGGTATTCTCCTAAAAATTAAATTGTTTTTTTTTTTTTTTTTTGAATGAATGAACGAAATGTGCAGTGGAAACAATCGTTTTATTAATTCAATAAACAATGGAAATTTTTTTTTTTCGATTATCCATCGCGACCCGCGGCAACGGCCACGTCGCGCAACTGTTGCACGTCTTAGGGCCAGGACTTCAAACCGGCCGGAAGTACAACACAAATGAACGGCGTCGTTCTCGAGAAACTACCGAAGTCCGTTCGCTTGCCCGGGGCTACATTCATTATTTAATTTTTGGTATACTCGCATTGAAAGTTTAACTTTCGATACGAAAAGATGCGGTGGAAAGTGATTACCAAATCTGTCCAGAGGGCAGAAAATATTACTTTACATACCACTAGTACGGTGGAAAAAAATTTATCCAGGGATTATTATAAAATATATATATGAGGTGTGACAGAAAATAGAGTGAGTGGCTCGTGTAGGAAGGTATTTTCAGTCTTAAGGGAAATGCAGCCCTTGTCTGTGACATGTGCTTACTGTACACATTAAATATTTTTTATAAGAACCATTAATTTACCATTTTACTAATTATTATAATAATTATGATCATAACACGTCGTTGCTTTGAAGTTTGAATTTGAATTTTTCTTTGGTGTTAATTTAGTCATATAATAGTGTTATTTACTTGCAATTTTTAATTTAAAATACTCAATAAGTTCTTAGTGTTGAATAACTACTTTGTACTAAAGCCTTACTAATTGGTATTGCTCAAATTTATATTCAATATTTATGAGTACTTGGAAATACTGATTTTGGACATGAAATTAGAGCTTACAACATATTATTGGGAATATATTTCTATAAAATAATGTGATATAATTTGATAGTATATAAAATAAAATTCACATAAATGAGCCAACTAATACTATAAAAAGTTAAAAGATACATAATAATATATACTCTCACATTTAAGTCCCATTCCTTTAGTATTTTTAGTGTTTTTTGAATATTAATATTATTACGAGATCCGAGAAATGAAACTCAAATCGAATGTAAATAAAAAATTGAATCATTAAAAACATATACTTTAAATTCAAACATATAGGTAACTATATCAATAACCATTAAGGTAATTTTTTTCCTCGAGTGCTAGTCTGATTTAATTAAATTTGTTAAAATACTAAATTTGTAAAAATTTAATCTCAAGGGAGGGGCGATCCAAGTATTGGCTCCCATTACAACTGTCACTGGTAGGGGATTTGTAAATCATAGCGATGAGTCCGTTTTTGTGAAAATTGAAACCAACCTTTCAAAATAATTACCAACCACATTAAATTTTCTATTGTGAAACAGGTATTAATTATTGAAATTACATTCGTCGAGAAAGAATCGTGACGAGCGAGGGGTGACAAAATAATTTTATCGCCGAGTGAAAAAATAATCAATAATGCCCTGATTACGGGGATTGGAAACGGTGTCTGTTCGTCTCCGTTTATCGCATAAGCGTATAGAATTAATGTATGCGATTTAAATAATCGTACCGAACTATCTAGATTTGCAGATTTCAATTCGTCGAGAAGTTCTAATGAGATAGACATTTCCATTTTTTTTTTTTTTTTGATTTCACACTTTGAATTTTGCAAAAAAAAATTTTAAAAAAATTTGAAAAAACTCGATATTAAACAAAAATAAATAATACAATAAATTTTAGAATAATTGTATTGAAAATTTGGGAAAATCTACCTATAGTTTGTGATTTAATGACAAATCTGTTTTCAGATCGTACGACTAGGTGGATCGGTAGCTACGTCGGATTTGAAATATGCCTACAAATATTACTGTGTTGCGTGCCAAACAGACGGAAATGAAAATGATTCACACATTCTTCAAAAAAATAGAATTTATATGTTTATTGGTCGGGAACACGAGAAAAATTACGTCATGTTAAATGGGAACACGTCTGGAAATTGCTCCTCCCCCTTCTAAATGACGCGTCTGCAGGCGATTCCGACCGACCTAAATCCCGAACATTTCCGTCGTCCATACATATAACAATTTAAGTTGCGGATTTCGTTTCCGTTGATTTTCCCGTGACCACAGGCGCGATAAGCCGCCGTAGAAGCCGAAACGTTATATCCGTTACGGGTCACTCAAGACTTATCAACAACAACAGCAACAACTGCACCGACCCCATTAAACGGTAGTTACGTAGTTACTGTGCAAATGGGCCGTATTGATGTTTCTGGATTAAACGCTTTTTAAGCCGAAACGAATTGAAATTAATGGACCTTTAATTGTTCTATACGACGACGACGACGACGACGACGCATCGAAAGTATAAAAAATAAACTGTACTTTTTTTTTTTTTTTGTGAGCACTGAGATAATAATAATATAACAATCGTATCGTATGTTATTGTTACGATGTGTATAGTAATACGATTATGAAATCATTGAAACCGTCAAAATCGTCGGAATCGCAAATATGAATTTTTTCAGCGATTTTCTTCTCGATAGCAATTCGACATAAGAATGCTTACTAAATATTATTAGTTTGAAAATAAAATGCCATTTAGTGAACATGGAACAGTGGAATGGTAAACAACGTGCTTATGCGATAAAATTGTAGTTATTACAAAAATAACGACATATATGTGGCGGCACAGCAGTTTCCAATATTTTCGAAATTCTAAACTCAACTCAAAATTGGTCCAATGTTTTTGAAATTTTCATGAAGTGTTCTAGTGATAATTTTTAGTAATTTTTGATAGTTTCAAGTTTCTGGCAACATTATTTTTGAACTTATGTTAAAAAGCAATTTTAAATTTTACGAAAATTCCGGTAATTGCATATTTTGTCGTTCATTGTCAATTTTTCGATAGACTTTCCACGTTTTTCGAAAAAGTATTGAGAAATTGGAGAAATGACCTCTTTAAAGTACCATCTGGATATTATGATTCGAAATTTATAGAGATACTGGTCGAAACTTTTAGACAAATATTTCTATACGAAAAAGTATTCACAGAAGAGAAAAACAAATAATAATAAAAGAAGCCGGACATACTTCGCACAATGGGTGTACTTCGCACGACGAATGGTATTCTCGACGGGCGTATTAAATTTTAAAGAAATGATAAATCATTTCTTCAGTAAAACGATTCTGAACGAAGGAAGTTAATAATAAAAAAAAAAAAAATTTTCAAAAAATGTCCAAATTTTTTTTTCACATTTTCAAAATTTTCTTGCGCCAAAATCTTTTTTATAGGATTTCCTATCTAAGTTAAAATTTTCATAAAATTTGGTTCAAAAAATTATGGTTTCCGAGTCGTTTTTGTCAAATTTTGGGTAGTTTTTTCCAAAAAAAAAAAAATTGAAGAATTGAGAAATTCAAAAAATGACCTC
>JAIPRM010013811.1:0-11149 GCA_025469315.1 Stegophylla sp. TES_Ste_2020
TTTCGTTAATTTTTCGACAGTTTTTCACCGCGCTTGGAAAAAGTATTGAGAAATTGGAAAAATGACCTCTTTAAAGTACCATCTGGGTGTGATTCCGGTTCTATAGAGATACTGATCAAAACTTTCGGTCAAGTATTTCTATACGAAAAAGTGTTCACAGAAAGAGACAAAAAAAATAAAAAAAAAAAAAATAAAAATCATTGTAAAATCATCACTTCGTTCAGAATCTAAAAAACACATAACAGAAAACGAATATTTTCAAACAGAACACGATAGTAAAACGCTAATTTTCAATTAAATCAATATCGAAAAATTAGATTTAAAAAAAATATGATAATATTGTTTTTTAGATGTCGACCGGAGCGAAGAAACTAGTGTTTTTACGATGGTGTTAATTTTTTTTCTGTAAGCGCTTTATCGTATGAAATTACTTGCCCAAAAGTTTTGACAAGCAACTTTTTGAATCTAGATGGCACTTCTGAGAGGTCATTTTTCGAAATTCTCAATAAATTTCTCAATATTTGGGAAAAAACTACTTGCAATTTGATAAAAACGACTCGGAACGTATCTTTTTTTAATCCAAAATTTTCTGTTAATTAATTTAAATATAGACAGACAATGATACAAAGAAATATTTTGGGACAGGAATATTTTGAAAACGTGAAAAAAACATTTTGAAAATATTTTCCAACACTCTTCTTCCTCATAAAACTTTTATTTTTCCTGCTCTCTGTCATTAGTGGGATATAAAACCGGGTCGAGTACAACGTATAATTATTATTTGATAAATTATGACCCGATTGGCAAATAGTGACCCGATTCATCCCTCCCCCTCCCTCCACAATTCTGTATAACCGGGCTAACTATATATATGCGGTCGGGGTACGTATATTATTTGTTCTTTGTATTATTATTCGGGTCTCTATATTATATCATCACGACGCCGCGTTTGTTGTATAATATTTAAATCCGTCGTCCATACGAGAAGAAGCCGTTGGAAAACGACGTCAAGCAAATAATATTGTTATACGTACATCGTTTATTGTGCAACGTACGTAAATAACACACACACACACACACGTGCATATTTGTACAATAATTTTATAAATGATGCGCGATTGTCATCAGTCAACGACTTTCGGGAAACGTGTCCGTTTTTAAACGGAGCGGAAATTTCGTCCGGAGCGCCATATATGAATAATGAGTTTGATCATAATGGGGAAACATCGTTTTATATTATAATATTATATCCCCGCGACACAACTGCTGCTGCTCGCAATACCAGTCCCGTCGTCGTCGTCGGCGTTCATTTTTGCTTCTGGTGGTAAATTACGAGGGCGAGTATATATATATATATATATTTTTAAACAACGAATAGCCCCGTTATCCATCACACTTTTGTGCCGCCAACGTCTTATTCATATTTTTATATAATATTTATTGTATACACTTTCACGGGAAAACTTTTTTTCGGTAAAAAAAGAGAAACTACTCCACGAGTATAAAATTATATTTTGTTCGTCTCCGGAAAAAAAAAAAAAAAATCGTTTTTTCTTCCCCGTTATTTTTATATATTTTTTTTGTTTTTTATAAATTACTGCTTTGCGCGTTCAAAAGATAATATATGGATTAAAAAAAAAAAAATTCCAAAAAAAAACGATATTACGTTATCGTTTTATTCAGCCATACTCAACATGTGGCCCCAAAACATTTCTCCAATTCGGCATGAAAAAAAATAAAAAATAAAATTTTTCATAAATATCATAAGAAGAACATTGCGATTCTATTTGACAATATGAGCAATGTGCTGATACAAGAAGAACAATTTCATCTAAAGTAGTAGTATTTTGAATAACCGATGTGAAAACATTTGTTTTTAACGAATATTTTGCTCATATTCAAATGGTGAATGTATGCAAAAAATGTGTATAGAAATCATATTACTAAATTTCTCACTCGGATGACATATTGATCATGCAGTAGCTAAAAGCCTGATTTCACTAAAATAGTTAAAAAAAAAATGTTTCAACAACAAAAATCTCATTAATCAAAAAAAAAAAAAAAAATTGTATTTTAATAACTGTAAAATATAATTATTACTATTATTCATTATAATTATTATAAATGTGTTTCTAAGTATTAGTATTCCTTCAATCACCTCCTCCCTTTTTATCTTACATTTTTGTTTTTGAACTCGTGGCCCCGCGTAATGAAACAAATTTTTGAATGTGGCCCAAGTAAAAAAAAAAAAAAAAGTTGAGTATTTAATCGAATAGTACTATTTTAACTAGGACAACTACATATAGCGTTCAGTCATCGATAGTCGATTGATCACCGCCGCGGAACGGCAGAACAACGGGTCTGAAAAAGGTTTTGTGCTATCATTGTTTCGAATTTATTCGATTTGAAAGGAAAAAAAAAACGGCGTAGTTTTAAAAGGTCATCTATTCTCCGTTTCCGACACGTCCGGTGTTTAGAATCCGAGTCACGTCGGTGGTTTACCTGCAGCGAACCGTCGACGAGGTGACACATTTTTTTTTATTGAATTTTTTCCCTCAGCTAGAGAGAGACAGAGATAGCGTACTCTCACCGGTAATTGCTATTATTTTTCTACCTAATCAAATTTGGAAATTTCCCATTTGACACATTTAAAATGTGTTTTTCGCGTAAACTGAACCCGAATTCGATTATAGTCGAACACCGTGAGTGGGGGTGGGGGGTGCGGGGAAACGTAAATTTATATTATTGTTATTTTAAAACTCCATCGTATCGGCCCCCACAACGGCTATGATAAATTGTGTTGTGTATATTATTATGTTATTCTCGTGTGTGTGTGTGTAAAATATGTTTTCGTTGGAAGTCGTGTGTTTGTTTACCACGAGGGAGGTGAAAACAAACGGAACAGGGAATGGTAGTGCGCGAGCGGCAATATTGTACGTGTACCATACGTGTATTTGTGTACCTACACAACAACTACCATCGTTGCAGTACAAATACAATATTATTATTATGAAATACAATATAGCGTTGAAAAAAAATAAAGCCAATAGTCGTAAGCCGATAAGCGTGATGATTATATGAACACAATTGTGTTTAAAATCATCACGTATTATATATATATATATTATGGAATGACCTTACGGCTTGTTTTATACAGGATTGTCCTGCAGCTGTCCTGAGAAACCTTTCTACGGGATGTCTTTTTTTCTATTATTATTTTTTTATTTTTATTTTTGAAAAAATCTATAATATTATTTCTCGATCGTTTGAAAATCATATTTTAATATTGTCAAAGTACATTTCGTTCCAATTTCTATCTTATTAACGAGCATAATATTTTGTGATTTTGAATATTTTCTTTATTTCTGAACATATTTTCAAAATTTTCTAGTAAAATTCAGTTTTCCATTAATTAATTGCACTATATTATAGGAAAATATTTAATTTAACCGAACAAGAAACATGTAAAAACTCGAGATATACACGAATGTATCTATCACGAAAAATTTGAATTTTGAATGTTTAAAAGAAACCGGCAGTTTTTTTTTTTTTGTGATGATCATCCTCAGAGTAAACATCTAATTTTCTCACAAGACACTTTTTATTATCTTTTATACTTGTCTAGATTTTATCAAACGAGAAAAATAATAATATTTTTTTCTTCCATTCAAGCATTCGAATAAAAATAACTGCTGGTCCGAGAAAATATTATTGAGATGTAACAAAGACCTAACCAATACTTATGCCACATCCGTTAATTATATATTTTCTATATTTTTCAATTATATTTTGTTAAAAAATAAAATTGTTGCGCACATTTGTTTTAAATTATGTAGTTTATATTAGTTTAATTATTCTTATGACGTTTTTGATTCAGTAATGCTAGAGTAACTTTTTTTTTTGTGTTTTGTTTTTTTAATTTTCGAAATAATATAGTCACCCTAATATAGTACGCGTAATGAATATTATAAGCGCCTTTTTTTTTTTTTTTTTTTTTTTTGTCCTCTTATACGTGGCGGACGATAATTTTTTTTCATCACTTTATTGTACCTACATTATCATATTATTATACGAAATGGAACGAAACGATGTTACTTTATAAATTTAGGGCTAGGGACACTTATAGCTCAAAAAAAACTTAAAATATGCATGCATATGCTCTAAAAATATGCGAAAATGCTAAAATAATCTCTTATACAACATTAATTTTACTGTAAAAACTCAAAATATTTAAAAATTGTAATGTATAATATATTTCAATAATGTATTATTAATTCTTCTTCTATTATATTTTATGAATTTTTTTTTTTTTTTTTAATCTTTATTCTTTTTAGCTTGCATTTAAAATATCAAATAATATTCTCTTCAGTTATTCAGGGATACATTTTCCAATACCAAGAAAACTCAAATGAAAATATTGAAAAATAGGTGAAAAAAAAACAAATTAAAGAGAACTGTATACAAATCCTGGTGTTATGAAACGCATTTCTATATTGTTTAGCTATGTTTTGAATGATTTTTGAAAAACATTCTAACTCCTGTAAGTCCCTTAGCCCTAAATAAAATTGTATAATATTATGCTTGTTGGTACTCAATAATATTTGTATAATTACAATTATACGTCTACTGCAGTGGATACTCTTGGTGGATGTATTGCAAATGACGACTATTATTGTTCTTTATATTATTAACGTACTTCATTCAGAATCGTCTTATTGAGGAAGAGATGATTTATCGTTTCTTTAAAATTCTACACACCCATCAAGAGTATCTGACCCGATGAGCGAAAAATATTCGTAGTGCGAAGTATGTTCGGCTTTTTTTGATAATACATTTATTTATTATTAACCGCAAACAGCAAAATCAATATTTTTTTAATACAATATTATACTGCAGGTCTTAAATCTGAAAAACGGGGGAAAAAAGACCTTAATTTGGACACACAATTTAAAATTGGACGCAATTTATTGAATAAAAAAACACTCATAGAGTTACATATATTTTACAAGAAGACAATATCGTTATTAATAATTTAATACGATTTAGGCAAGTACATAAAACTCATTCTATTTGGGTGTAAATATTATAATGCACACACACACAGGCGTAAATAAAATAATTTTTTGAGAGGGGTAAACCGACGGGGGGGGCTACCATTCAATATTATTCCTAATCTATATTCATGAACTAAATTTCAGTACACACAAAAACCATATTTTTTTTAATATTGTGTAAGTAAGACACCTTAACAAATATAGAATTAACGCGACTATTTACAAATAAAAAAAAAATTTTCCAAAGGTTTTTTTTTTTTTTTTTTAACTAAAGTCAGTCAAAGTGTTGCTCAGTGCTGAGGTTGGCCAAATGGAGAATAATAGTCACGGGGTAGTAGCAATAAAAATAAAAATTTTCCTCACAGAAGCCATAAAGTCTATCGAAGCAGTGATATTATTATGTATTATTGTGTCGTAAATTACTGTTTACTCTCTTGACCTGTGCAAATGTGCGCTTAAACCAAATACACTAGTTCGTTTACGTGTCAAGAAACGTTCTATCACGCAACATAATTTATAGCACAACGAGTATAATCATCGGTGTGTGCTAATAGGTACATTATTGTTGTAATAATTCCGAAATAATCAATAAAATATCATGAAAAAACCTTTGATTTTCTCACGTGTGTGCCGATTTTAAATTCGGGGCACAAAAGTGGTTAATTGTGTAACCCACAAAAGTACATTTATTCCAAATTATGGTTGTTTTCAAAATAATCGAAAAATATCAGGAAAAAGCTTTAATTTATTTTTTTTTTTGGATTTGTCAATTTTAAAATCGGGGCACATAAGGGGTTAATTGTGCAACCCATAAGAGTACATCTATTACAAATTTTTTTTTGTTGTACATCGCGTTGTGTGTATGCATAATTAGGGTTAGGATTTTTTGGCAATATAAATTACAAAAATAAAAAAAATTCTAAAGAAAAGCTAAAAAAAGCATTTAAAAGAAAATTAATTGTTTTTCGACGATTTAAAATAATTATGTGTTAAAAAAAACTCGACCGACATATACTTTGATAACTTATCTTCATGTTTATCATATTATTTTTGCGCAAGTTCTTATCACTTTTTAAGGTAAAAATGTTTCAAATTTTACGTAATAAATATTGTTAATTTCACATAAAATATCGAAAACGGGAAAAAGCAACTGAAGACTATTAAATTTTTGGGAGCAAAAGGTAAAAATTATTATTTGTCCATTAGAAATTAAATGAAACACATTTTTGTAACTGTAGTTCTATGATTTATTTTCAAAAAAAAAGAAAAAAGGACGTTTGCTTCAAAATCCTAATCTTAGTTATAATAATATTTCGATTTTGATTTTGATTATTATTATTATGTGTTCGTGCGTTTGTTTGTTGTACTCACTGAGACTGGCAATGTTCTTCAACGTGTTGAGCAAACCATTCATCACATCACCCGTCTTGCAAATGCGTTGGTGATAAGGCAAATTTCGCTCGTCGCTTGTGTTATCGCCCGCGGACGGTATGCGGCGGCGGCGGCGGCGGCGGACGACGACGATTCGAACGCCGGACGGTCTGAATGGAGAATGCAATTTATACTACGGTTACGTTTATAACGACGGGCACTGATACGCTTTTTCTCCTGTTGTGCGCTCAACATGCGCGTTACGCATTTATCGATCGACCCCTTCGCGCCTTCCCCTCACAAACCCGGCTCACCGTCACAGTCCCATCGGGCGGCGGTAGTGGCAGAGGCCCACCCCTCGCACATGTGCTCGGCGGCGCTCCGGTCATGGGTAGAAGAGGGATTTTCTCCTTATATTATACGCACACACGTGTGTAAGCTCGAAATAACATATAATATTACCGTTATAACACCCGAAGTTCGAATAATAATAATAATAATAATAATAATAATAATAATATACTTGCATCGCGTGAGAGTTGTATACAGAATGATTTCTTAAGCGTGCTTTCACCCCCGTTTTTGACCGTAACAATAAAAAAAAAAAAAAAAACAAATCGATATTTTTCTTTTCGGAATGTTCGAGTCACAATGTTTTCCGTAACCCCTTTTTTAAAATTCTGAACGAAGTTAAGAAGCTAGTGTTTTTACAATGATGTTTATTTATTTATTTTTTTCTGTGTACTACTTTTTGTCCAAAAGTTTCAATCAGCAACTTTTTGAAACCGGATTCGCCTCTAAATGGTACTTTAGAGAGGTCATTTTTTGAATTTCTAAATTCTTTAATTTTTTTTTTTGGAAAAAACTACCCAAAATTTGACAAAAACGACTCGGAAATCATCATTTTTAAACATAGATCAAAAAAATAATATAAAAAAGATTTTGGCGCAAGAAAATTTTGGAAATGTAAAAAAAAAATTTTGCACATTCTTCTAACATTTTTTTTTTTTTATATTACTAACTTTCTTCGTTCAGAATCGTTTTATTGAAGAAATGATTTATCGTTTCTTTAAAATTCAATACACCCGTCAAGAGAATCCCACCCGACGAGCGAAGTACACACTTTTTTGCTGACGCCACCTCCTGTGGCGATACAATTTTTTTTTTTATTTTCAAATAGCCACCCTCCCTTATTTTGACCTCGGAGTTTCATTCGGGTTATTTTTCCATGTGTAATTTTGACGGTTTCGAACGGGTAGTTTTTAAATTTTGTTCAAATTTAGGTATTAAGAACAACAGGATCTTCAGTAATGCATGCTCAAAACACTATATGTATATATACTTAAATTTGAATAATTCAAAAACCCAATCATTCGAATTTCGATTTTAATACATTTTCGAAATTCACAGAAAAACAACCCGAATCAAATTCCGTAGATAAAAACAGAGGGTTGATATTTGAAGAAAAAGCTTGTATCTCCACAGGGCACAAATTCCTTAAGGTGTCGTGGTGAAAAAAATATGAGTTATGGAAAAAACCTCATAGTGACAATCGAACGTTGCGAAAAAAATTCCAAATATTTGCATTTTTATGGCCAAAAAAGTGATGGGAGGAGGGGGGTGAGTGCGCTTAAAAGCACCCTTTACACGTGAGGTCGTGCGGTGTAAATGTAAACAGAGTGTTTATTATTTTTAATGACTCGTAATAGACCGCGGGAATTGACCGTATGCGTGAGAAAACGTTGCAGAGTCAACGCGTGGAGAGCGAGCGAACAGGACCGGGGGGAAACCGCACACTGCACGCGACACGCGTTTATTACTCGCAGTTTCCGACAAACAATTAATGATCGCGGTCACCAGCACCCCCCTCCCCCAACCACCGGCACACAATGACGGCGACTTCAATGTACCCGATTTATGATCGTCTCCGTGTGTGGTCGTAAATCCAGAACGATAAAAATCGCGTACACTTTAATAACGATTGTCGATCGCGGGGCCGTCCCCCCACCCCCACGGACGACGTTATCGACAAACTGTTTTGTCAATATATTAAAAGTCATAAAACATGTTTTTTGACACACACTATTATCTAACTCGTAATCGGTATTGTTGATGGAACAATGAAGTTATTTATAAGAAAGTGAGTGATGGCAAATCGTGAGGGGATATCCAGTCGATAGTAGTTTGTACAATACATGCATAGGTGAAAATAGAATGATAAATTTGGGGGGGAGGGCTAATATTTTTTTAACACATTTTGTTAAGTATAGTCGTATAAAATATTTGCTGAAGTATATAATATGATTTACTTATTTTACCTACTCTTATTAAGTATATAATGAAAACGTATTTAAGGATCAAGGATTAAATAAAAAAAAAAAAAACATTGAAATACAATTTGTATTTCAACATAGGTTAATAAAACATTAGAAAATATTGTGTTTATTATTAATTTTACAATTAATAATTGATTCATATAGTATTATAAAATATCAGATTCATTGTTACACCATAAATATTTTTATATATATACCCATTCAAATATCATTCTATTTTTTTTTTTGGGGAGGGGAGCTAAAAATACTTTTGGGGGTGCTAAGCCCCTCCCCCAGTTCACCATCTATTTGCGCTAATGAATATACGCATGATTCAGAGTGAATAAATGAAATCGAGTAGTCGTTGATTTTGTGATATTATATTTCAAATTTATAATAATTTTGAGATTTATTTTAATAAACGGACCGCAAAAGACTTTATAATGTCATTACGGAAGCGCGTAATGCGCAAAAGTATCTTACACGAATTCGTGCGAATTTCTGTCGTCGGCTGGTACGCGTCGGTAACACCGGTTGCGATTGCCATTTGATAAACGACATCTAACAATTTTTTAATAAAAAAAAAAAATTGTAAAATACGAACTCAATGAAAAAACTTTGCGAAATCTGCGTTAAAATATTACTGAGTAGAGAAGAAGAAGAAAAAAAAAATCATTAAAATTAGAAAAGTTTTTGATACAAAGGTCTGAATAATTTAATAAATTTTGCAGCATAAACGCATAGCATAATAATAATATTATAAATTGCGTTCTATCGACCGCGTTTCACGGGGCTATGAAAAATAAAACGGCGGGTACACATTTTAATATTCATACAGCAATTTGGAGATTATGTGATTATGTAATTTTGCTCACAAACAGTACTCTAACAGTTAAGTTAAATTTATATTATGTTTTTTCAACACATAAAGATATATATTTATTGGGATACAATTTACATATTTACTTTATATAATACATTGATTAATTTTTGAAATTATTACACATCTATACAGTGCCGAATTTAGGGTCGTGGGGGCCCCAGGGCTCTCTATAAACAACAGTATAAGAAATTTTTTTTAATATTTGCTTATCTAACACACTTACAATTTGAATTTTCCGTTATACACTATTATAGATGAAAAAATACAGATAGGAACAAACAAAAAAATAAAATAAATATTTTTATTAGATACTGGACAGTATTGTTATTAGTAAATAAAACTTTTTTTTTTTTTATCAATAAATGTTCAAAAGTAGTAAGTATAATTATTAATTAACCGCACGGCGCTTACGGAATAATATAATGTATGTTAGGTCTTTGGTAAATAATAAGTAAAATTATTTTCCAAAAAAAGGGTATTTAAAAAACTCGAAACGAAATTTACTGCTTAATAGTGAATGCACTTATTTTTTGGGGGCCCCACATAAATTTAATTTTTATGGGGCCCTGCCTCTATACGTACATGATTTCAAAATTTTTCTAATTGCAACGATAATATTTATTTGCTTGGCAAAGACGTTTTTACCTAAAGTTCATTGAGAAATTTTTTTAAATTTTCGAATAAACAAGTACAACACACATGATTTATTATACATTGCCTGTGTGCGTTTGTCTTTGGTTTACACGTTTTGGATGCGCCAAAACGTTGGTGGGGTAAAAGCCACGTGGGCGTCAAAAGAGTTGGAATACCTCTACGCCCCGTAGACAGTTGCACGCATTCGACGAACGTGTCAAACGACGCGTGTAATTCTCGAGAGGCAAAAAAAAAAAAAAATCCCAAAAGACGAGACTTAAAATGCTCGGATTGAGCTGCTACTTTCACGCGAATTGTTAGACCTGAGCATCTGAGGTAAACGTAGGAACACATTAAAACCGTGCTGGAACTCGTCTGCCGCACGGCAGTACTCGTGTAATTGTTTTCCGAGCGTTTTGTGTACAAAACGTAACCCGTCGCGTTGTACAAAGGGATCGGTGAAATACGACGCGACAGGGAGGAAACAACTACTTCAAGAGATTAGATTTAACCCTTCGGATGCAACAACAACAACAACAACAACAACAACACATTTTGTCGCCAAAAATCCCTGTCCGATTCTCGGAGTCCGATCCTCTGCAGGTAGATACGTATATAGATTTTTGGGATTTCGACCGGACGTGTTTTTTAGATTTTGAACGAAGTGAAGAAGCTAGTGTTTTTACAATAATGTTTATTTGTTAATTTTTTTTTTACTGTGTACCACTTTTCGTATGGAAATACTTGTCCAAAAGTTTCGATCAGCAATTTTTTGAAACCGGATTCGCCTCTAGATTGTACTTTAAAGAGGTCATTTTTTGAATTTCTCAATTCTTCAATTTTTTATTTGGAAAAAACTACCCAAAATTTGACAAAAACGACTCGGAAACCAT
>JAIPRM010013812.1:0-11148 GCA_025469315.1 Stegophylla sp. TES_Ste_2020
CCCCTCATGTTTTATATGTGTACAATCATACTACTATACTTACAATGCTAATGCTTATAATATTTATAATAGTAATAATAATCATAATAATAATAATAATACTAAGAATAACTAGGGGTTCGTAACATTTATAATCAAAGTTGTTGGCTTTTTAATGGTATAGTTTTTGTTTGCATTGGGTAGCATCCGTAATGGTATAAATTGTTTTTACAGCTGGTCACAGTGACGGCGTCGTCCTAAATTTGATACACAATTCTAGAAATGTATCCAATGAATTCATTTAGAGAATTGTTTTGTTTTTATTGTATAAACTAAATTGTAAACAGTACCTACCATTTTAGATTCTGAACGAAGTGAAGAAGCTTATGTTTTTACAATGATGTTTATTTTTTTTTTCTTCCTCTGTAAACCCTTTTTCGTATAGAACTACTGGTCCAAAAGTTTCGATCAGTAACTTTATAGATCCAAAATCGAACCCAGATGGTACTTTTAAGAGGTATTTTTCAAATTTCTCAATATTTTTTTTAATAATGCGAAAAAACTGAAAAAAAATTTCCAAAAAACGGCAAAATATGCAATTACCGCAATTTCCATAAAATTGAAAATTACTTTTTGTCATAACTTCTAAAACAATGCAGCAAAGGACTTGAAATTTTCACCAACCACTAAAAATAGTTACGAGAACATTTCATAAAAATTTCAAAAAGATTTGATCTATTCTGAGTTAAGTGCAACATTTTAAATATTTCGGAAATATCTCGTTTTTTGTTAGTTTTTATGTAATAAAATTTTTGATTTTTGATTTTAAGACTTGAAAATTTATTATTATTTTACTGACATATATGTCTACTTGACCTGAAAAAATTTCAAAAATCGTTAGTTAATTTTTTTTTATAGTCGTTTGAAGTTAGAATTTCGACTGAATTCGTTAGTTATACCCAAAATTACGCACTTTAACGTACATATAAGAAAATTGGTTCGACCGATTGTTTTGAAATTTGGTGTCTAGATAGAAAATTTCATTGCGAATATTTTGGTGCAATAAAATTTCTTACGGACAAAGAATTAAACATTTTACAAGGGTAAGACTGAAAAAAAGTCGAAGAAAGTACGGACACTAAAAGGTATTTGTTATTCGTTTATCTTATCGTACGTATTTTTCGACGCTAAATTTAATACAATACAAGTCGGTCATTACGGTGTGGCCTTTTGACTGCCGCCCAAATACATTTCTAAGAACCACAACGCCTTATCAGTTGTCACATATTACACGGACTGCCATGTATATGTATACACTATTATATGTATATGTATATGTTTACTTTACACTATTAAATGACAGTATCTAACCTACTATTTTATATTTATAGCAATAACTTCCTTCTTTTTATTATTAACTTCCCTCGTTCAGAATCGTATTATTGAAGAAATGATTTATCGTTTCTTTAAAATTCAATACACCCGTCAAAGAATCCCACTCGTCGTGCGAAGAACACCCATCGTGCGAAGTATGTCCCGCTTTTTTAAATATTTTAATTGACAAAATATAATCATAAATTTATTTATAATTGATAAGTAGTATATATAAGTAGTATATACTATGTAAAATAAACTTAAAAATTTAATTAAATATGTCAAAAAAATAAGCTGATTTTCATTTGCCGATAATCAGTACTCATACATTAATAGTGTAATTGTTGATTGTCATCGAAAAATAAAGCAAGACATATTTCGAATCACGGGTATTCTTCACTCTTCGGGTGAGACTTGGTGAGTATGTTAAATATAAAAAAATTTATTAAAATCATTTCTTCAATAAAATGATTATGAATACCTGTTACACCATGCAGACGACACACTCTCTGTGGGCCTTGAAACCTCGAACTCTTTCAAAATATTTAGATTTGGAGTCACGAATCTGTTTAGCAGAAGGTCATTAATTTTCAAACAATAATCTTACAGTTTGTACACTAAATGAAAAAAATGTTAACCGTCTAATATTCTACTTGAATAACGTATATTGAATAACTAATGAAAATAAATAATAATAAAATAATTTAAAATGAAAATCAGGAGTGAGTAAACTAAAACATAGTTAATCAAATAAAATCGTTTTAGACGAATACGTATAATTGTTTGAAAACTTTTTAAGATGGTTATTGTATTATTATAACATTGTAACAGCATTAGTTCTAATACCTTGTGATTATTAACCCATGAATTAAATACGATTCTCATTTTATTTGAGATTCTGTGTTGAGCGAAGAGTAAAGGTAGTGTAAAAACACTAGCGTTTTTACACTGGTGTTAACTTATTTTTATTTTATTTTTCCTATAAACACTTTTTCGAATTTATAAATTTATCCAAAATATTCAACCAGCAAATTTTTGGTATCAGAATTTTTTTCTAGATAAGGACATTAAAGAGGCAATTTTTTTAAATTTTCAATAGTACATCCGAAATATGACAAAAACGCTATCAATTTTTTTTTTTTTTTAACTAAACTTTATAAAAATTAAAATATAGATAAACATTAAGATTATGAAAAAAATTTAAAAATAGGCGTATAAAAATTTATTTTATGTCAATAAGGGAAGGGTATTAAGTCAATAAGGTCAATAAGGTAAAATTAGGTTATTAGTCACTTTACTCTGAAATTCTTGCATCTAATCCAAATTTTTAAGCTGAAAAGCCTATTAATTATTTTTCTTATTTTGTATAATGTTCAAATGTATACAAATTATATCCCGTTAAGGGAAATAACTTCCCCTTTAACTACAACATTAGATCATTTGCGACCGATTACACCTGCATGGCAGTGTCCTTCGTCCGAGCATCATGATGTTACGTTACACCTACCAATGCCTGGTCGAATATTATAGTTGTGTAATTTGAATGAATTTTTTTTTTTTGTATTTTCGCGAGTGTTTTATGATGCGATTAAACTATCATTTTCCATAACATTTTACACAGGCTTCGGACTAGTAGTGAATTTTGACGTGTGCACTAATAATTAAATGTATGTAAAATATTGTATACAAAACTTTTAGAAAACATATTTCCTGTATTTTTGCTTGTAAATAATGATTTATTAATTAATATTTCATTGTAATTTTATTTTGTACGTAATATGCTCCTGACAAATAATGATTATATTATTATGATATAAATAAATAAAAAATTTAACATACCAGTACATAACCTGGTTGAAATATAATAGAAAATGTTAGTTTGAATCGCATCATAAAAGGCTCGCAAAAAAAAAAAATAAATAAAAAAATAAATGTATACATATACATGTAAGTATATTATTTATTTATTTATTTATTTATTTATCTATGACTTACTGGGGCTCACTGAGGCAGACTCGCATAAAGGCCCAAATTATATTCGACCATAAGCTTATAGGTATAGAGAGACCTTATGTAGCGCAACTTGGTTGATAGACATTTTCACGCAGGTGCTATCTGTCCAAACTGTTCTAATATAGTGGTGAAAGGATAATACCATTACCCTCACGTTCGGGTACATCCGTTTAAAATATTTTGATAATCAATTTTTCTGTCATTAATTTATTATTATAAATATTCATCTATAATATTACAATAATCAAGTAACAATCTTAGATTCTAAGTGGAGTTTTATACCCAATATATTTGATTTTTATTTATTTATTAAGCACATTTATTTATACTTTTCAGTTTATCGGGGCAAATATTATAAGCACATTTTTCAATGTTTTTTTTTTGTGCTTTAATTCCTGAACCCCGGTTCATATTATTATTGCTATTGTTATATACGTGGAAAAGGTTGAAATATAACTTGCAGATAAACATCGACAGTGAGAAAGATTTTGAACAAAAACCAAGTCCGTACACGTTTATATTATACAGTATATTATATTAAATTGAATATTATGCGCACACACACACGTATGTTTTAATACACAACAGGGGGTTGTTGTCGGATGACAAATGTATGTATGGGAGTTTCGCTATACAAAAAATAATTGAATTCCCATGTTTTATTTTTTTTTTTATGCCGACTAGAATTCCTCTCGTTAACTCTCATAAATAATCCCTACCGTCCTGCCATCACAGTCGCATCTTTTGTGGGAGTGCCTGTGTGTGTTATATATGTATCTGTACGTGCGTGCAATTTAAGACGATAATGATGAAAATGATTGATGTCACATACGCCTACATTTTTTATAGACTATAAGTATTACACGCTCTGCAGTTGATATGAAAAATATTTATGTTTCTGTAAAACACGTAAAATATGAATATAAACAAAATCAAATATTATATCGTCGAATTTCGCAATCGTGTAACTAGAAAAAACATGATTTTAGATTAATTGGAGGGTGTTTAGGATAAGAAAAAATAAAATTTACATTAACATACATTAACTTTATTTTTACATTTTGATCATTAAAATGTATAGTCTTTTTCATAATGAATCTAAAATTTATCTGGCCACCCTGGCCAGATAAATTTTTTTAGAAACTCGGGACAACGAATTTAAATTACTTACAACTTTAATCAATCAGACCAAACAAAATGTTAACATTATTTACCAATTTATATTACTATAAAATACTCAAAATTTAAATAATGAAATTAAATAATATACTTTAACAAAATATCGGTTTACAAAATTGTCTAATACTTCATAAAAACAACTAATATTTTATATTCTGAGTGGAGCGAAATATGTATTAACTATTTCTTCTGTTTTCACCATATACTACTGTGTACTGGGAACATCATTAAGAGACGAATGGTTTAACGTGTTATAAAGTAAAATTTTGGGAAATTACTATGCGTATGTTTAAAAGGATCTAGGAAAAAAACGACACGTAAAAAAGGACAAATATAAATATTAAATACAAGTATTTAATTATAATATATATATATATATATATGCAATAAAAGTCAAAAAATTTGATATATCCCTATTATTATTATTATATTATTCGCATAAATTTTTCAATTTTTCTTGGACCTTCACATATATTAATTTTTTCTTTTGTTTTAAATTCCCCAAGGAACGTTGTGCTAATTTTGCTCATCACTTGCCACTTCTAACCTAATTTGCGTGATTAAAACTGATATTGAGGGTTGGTTATGACCTATTATCTTTGAAAATCTACTAACTTTTCCAATTTGGGGATTGCGATTTTCCAAGTCTGTGTAAATTGTTTCGGAATACTTCAGGGAAGATCTTTTCTTGCACCTGCATGTAATTCTTTTTCGTCCTTAATGCTACAAAATATAAGTTTATCCATCTCAACATATTTTAAAACCACCCTTATTAGATACAATTATCTCTATTTTAAAATGGAGAAAATAGTGACTAATTGTTATTGTAATAGTTTACTAAAGACTAATCACGTGCGTTGTGTAGTACCTACTACTAAATACTAATACCTATCAACTTTGACAATTTCGTTGTTATATCAACTTAATGTTAGTCAGAATCTTAATATGTCTTTTGTGTACCTATTATCGTTTTTCTTTTATATTACGAGTACAATCTTTATTTGTATGTTTTTCGATAACGGGTTCTAAAACTCAAGTTTTATTCACTTTATTATTATGTATATAATACATATTTGATTTCGTACTTTGTTTATCAAAATGTTCGTAATAACATTGATTATAAATACTAGTATTTATAATCAATGGTAATAACAATAATCGTTATAATAATATAATAATTGTGTACATAATTCATTTTATTATTTAATATTTATATTTGTCATTTTTTACACTTGTCTTTTTTTTACTGTGTCGTTTTTTACTCTTGTCATTTTTTACCATGTCGTTTTTACTTGTTTTTTTCCATGTCGTTTTTTTCCGGATACCATTTAAAACCAGAGTAAAATTATGCATCGAAGAACTTTATCGGGACACTGGAACATGAGTTTCAAAACCGGTAATGTTCCAGGAACTCCAGGATGAATGGCCATCATATGTTAAAGTATTTAAATATTTGCTTGAGATAGACATTTTTAAAAATAATTTTTGGTAGTAGTATCATATGCTTTCTACGCGCAATAAAAATTATCTACAAATTTTAATAAATCGTGTCATATGTGCTATCTACAAATACTATTTTTGAATTTTTCCATGACAGCAATTGGTTCACGAAAATATGTTTAGTTAAAAAATATATGTTAATGTAGGTAATCATCGTTTTGAAAAGGATGGTGCGGTTCTAAATGGCTGGAAACGATTAGTTTTGAAGTGAAGGGAGGCTAAGCAAATCAGAGCCTTTACTAAATTTCATTTATGTTGTATGTTATATTTGTAAAACTATGTTTTATGAATTGCCTATGGCCTACCGACGTGATGTTTTCATTAAAAATCGAAGGATGTATCAATTTGAATGACGAGCGCGAAGTGTGAGACACAAGCTTGCGAAGCAAACGAGAGGAGTTCAGCGAAGTGAACAAAGTGAACGAAGCTGCTGAGCGAAATAATGCTCAATGTCTCATGAATAATTATTATACACGTCACCTAAAACAAGGTAGAGATCATATTTTTTCATTTTTGTCATCAAATCACTCGTAGATAGCATACAATATCGCTACCTATTTTTTTTTTTTTTATATATAGACACATAAAATATATAATTCTCGAGGTAAATTAAATATTTTTAGAAATTTTACGTCTACTTAAAAAAAAACAAAACAAAATACTGTAAATAGAAAAATCGGATGAAAAAATATTCGAAATATACTAAATTTTGATCAAATGCGAGGAGTTTTAATTTTTCAGGTTATGTATGCATACAAGGTAGACGGAATAGTAATACTAATATTATGTGCTCATATTAAAATGTATACTTTCGGAGCGTATCTATAATTTTTAAATATACACAAGCAAAATTAAAAAAAAAAAAAAAACTGATTGTATTCGGTTAACCTACTTAAGACTGAACCTGTTTAAAGTAATTTCGATCTTCAGAATGATAAAATTAAGATCTAAAAAAATGACTGCTATAAAGTGTTATACATTTTTTTTTAAGTATAGGGAGATTAAAAAAAGATACCAAACATATAGGTTTTACCCCAAAATTATAAAAAAAAAAAAGCCGGACATACTTCGCACGATGGGTGTACTTCGCACGTCAGTTGGGATTCTCCTGACGTCTACACTGAATTTTAAAGAAACGATAAATCATTTCTTCAATAAAACGATTTTAAACGAGGAAAGTTAATAATATAAAAAAAAATGTTAGAAAAATGTCCAACATTTGCTAATATTCCGAACAACCCTACTTAAAAAGCAACGTACTGAACAGTCCATAACTATTATTCAGTGTCCGTATGTAAAAAACATCGCGCGTATTATTTTTATTATTTCGTTCGTATTTAGAATATCACGAGTAGTTATAGTTATTAACACTATTTATGCTTATAAATGCGTATACTGCTTAAAAATAATAAAATATGTATTTTACTGATACATTTTTTATACACTTTAGATTCTGAGCGAAGCAAAGAATATTATGATTTTATAATGATGTTTATTTTTTCTGTCTTCCTGGAAACAATTATTTGTATAGAAATATTTGTCCAAAATTTTCAATCAGTAACTCTATAGATCGAAAAAAAATCACACACAAACCGTAACATAAGAATCTTTCTTATGTACAAACGTACATAAGAGGTTATTTTTCAAATTTCTTTACACTTTTTCCAAAAACGAGGACAATCTATTGAAAAATTGACAAAGAACGACAAAATATGCTATACCAGAATTTTCAAAAAATTGAAAATGTATTATTTACATAACTTCAAAAATAATGTAGTCAGATACTTGAAACTTCCACTAACTACTAAAAATGATCACGAAAACATTCCAAAAATATTTCATCACTTTGTGTTAAGTGTAGCATTTTGAAAATATTCAAAATTTCTTGTTTTTTTTGTTAGTTTTTATGTACTTAATAAACAAATATGATCTCACTCACATAATATATGACTAATCGACCTAAAAAATTTTGAAAATCGTAGGTCTACTTTATTCTCAATGGCCGTTTGAATTTAGAATTTTGACGAAATTCGTTATTTTATCAAAAATTACACACTTTAAAGTACATTAGTACATAAAAGATTTGGATATACTGAAAGAGATAAAAAAAAGAAGGCTAGTTTGGGCAGGACATGCCTGGAGGAAGCAGGACTCATTAATAAGAAGAGTAATAGAGGAAAACCCAGTAGGGAGGAAACCTTTAGGAAGACCGCGTTTAAGATGGGAGGATTGCGTTAAGAGAGACGCTGAAATACTGGAGCCGGAGAGTCATTGGCAAGAAGTAGCAGAGGATAGAGATAGGTGGCAGTATGTTTATCTAGAGGTGTGGTCTTGAATGGCCGAAACCAAAAAGAAGAAGAAGAAAAGATTTGGTTCAACCGATCTGTAGTCATATTAACGTTATTCCTAAAAAAAATTAAATTTTTTACATGCAAATCTACCGGATATTTTTAACATCATATTTCTCCTTACCTTTTCATTTATTTTAGATTTTGAACGAAGTAAAGAAGCTAGTGTTATTACAATAATGTTTATTTTTATTTTTATTTTTTTTCTATATACACTTTTTCGTACAGATCTACATGGTCAAAAATTTCGATCAGTAACTTATTGAAACCGGATTTGTCTATAGTTGGTACTTTAAAGAGGTCATTTTTTAAATTTCGCAATTCTTAAATTTTTTTTTTAATCTAACTAAAATTTGACAAAAAGGCTCGGACACCATTATTTTTTGATCCGAACTTTATGAAAATTTTAACATAGATAGACAATAATATCAGAAACATTTTGGCGCAAGAAAATTTTGAAAATGCAAAAAAAAAATTTTGGATATTTTTCTAAATTTTTTTTTCTCATTTTATTTTTTTCCTTTATATATTAGATAAAAAAGTAAAGTTAATCAAGTATAGGCAAGAAAACCGGAACTACTTCGCACGACGGATATTCTTCGCTCTTCGGGTCAGATACTCTTGGTGAGTGTATTGAAAATGACAACTATTATTGATCTTGATATTATTAACTTCTTTCGTTCAGAATCGTCTTATTGAAGAAATAATTTATCGTTACTTTAAAATTCTACAAACCCACCAAAAGTAACTGATCCGAAGAGCGAAGTATGTCCGGCTTTTTAATTGAAAATTCGAAATTTAATTCTTCCTTTTATCATTCACGCCTTTTTATTTTTTTGTTCATTAAAGTATTAAAATAATTTCAAATTAATACATATGTTCATACAAACAATTCAAACAAACAAAAAAAAAACTTTAGGAGTAATCAAAAAGAAAAGATTAGATTTATTGAAACTTAAATTAATAAATTAAAAAACAGTGAAATTAACAATATATTATTCATAACATACGTTTATAACACATTTCTGCCTTATATTTCATAAAAATATTATTTCTTTCCTTTAAGTATAAGTATTTATATTTTTATTGTATGTCTAGCTATATTTGAAGCGACTGTTGCATACGGTTGCATATTATGTTTTAGTTCATATAGACAATCGTCATAATTATACCTAGGTTCTGGATCTGATTGTAAATTAATAGGTGTATTTAATTTGTATTCGTGTAATAATTCATAAGGATGATAATTTGAGGATGAATTAACCGTAGAATAATATGCAGAAAATACATAGGGAAGAAATAATTAATGACATTTATTTTATTTTTTTTCGTTATTTTTTTTTCTGTAAACACTTTTTTGTATAGATATACTTGTCCAAAAGCCTCAATTAGTAACTTTTTTGAAACCAGATTTATCTCTAGTTGGTAGTTTAAAGAGGTCATTTACTTAATTACTCAATTCTTCAAATTTTTTTTGAAAAAACTACCCAAAATTTGACAAAAGAAACTCGGATACCATCATTCTTTGATCCGAACTTTATGAAAATTTAAACATGGATAGACAATAATATCAGAAACTTTTTGGCACAAGAAAATTTTGAAAATGTGAAAAAAAAAATTCAGACATTTTTCTAAAACTTTTTTTTCTCATAAAATTTTTTTTTCCATTATTCACTAGATAAAAAAAAAGTAAAGTAAATTAAAGCAAAGCAAAGTAAAGTAAAATAAAGTAAAGTAAAGTAAAATGTAGACAAGAAAGCAGGACATATTTCGCAACACGGATAATTTTCGCTCTTCGGGTCAGATACTTTTGGTGAGTTTATTGAAAATGACGACTATTATTTATGTTATTTTTATTCTTTAAATTATTAATATATTTTGTTCAGAATGGTTTTATTGACGTTTTATTTATCATTTCTTTAAAATTATACACACTCTTCAAGAGTATCTGACCCGAAGAGTGAAAAATATCAGTGGTTTGAAGTATGTCCGGCTTTCTTGTCTACACTTAACTTTACTTTTTTTAAATATATTTCCTTGAAATTTAGGATAAGTTATTATGTTCATTTAACACTCTAGAAGTCTGGACCCTCGATATGCTGTAGTTGTCTCATGAAATTTAGGCTGATAATTATGATAAAGTAGAGTATATATATATTGAACATTAAAGTTAATCGTTATAATTATATTGATTCATTCATGATATTAATAATAATAATATACCTTTAATACATGTAATTATAACATATAACAAAGGCTCAAATGGTATGTCATATCTTCAATACCTCTCTTGGGTATGTCACTGACCATAAATATCATAAAATGGTTATTAAATTTTTTTAATAGATTGAATTTCGCAAAAATATACTTAAGGCTGAACCTATTTAAAATAAATTAGATCTTCAGAATAATAAAAACAACGTCTTAAATGTGGTTATCATAAAAATGTTGTATTTTTTAGATTCTGAACGAAGTGAAGAAACTAGTGTTTTTACAATGATGTTTATTTTTTATTTTAGATTCTGAACGTTAGTGAAGAAGCTTATATTTTTACAATGATGTTTATTTTTTTTTTCCTCTGTGAACACTTTTTCGTATAGAACTACTGGTCCAAAAGTTTCGATCAGCAACTTTATAGATCCAAAATCGAACCCAGATGGTACTTTTAAGAGGTCATTTTTCAAATTTCTCAATATTTTTTTTAATAATGCGAAAAAACTGAAAAAAAATTTTCAAAATATGCAATTACCGCAAT
>JAIPRM010013813.1:0-11148 GCA_025469315.1 Stegophylla sp. TES_Ste_2020
TTTCCAAAAAAAAAAAAAAAATTAAATAATTGAGAAATTCAAAAAATGACCTCTTTAAAGTACAATCTAGAGGCAAATCCGGTTTCAAAATGTTACTGATCGAAACTTTTGGACAAGTATTTCCATACGAAAAGTTGTACACAAAAAAAAAAATAAACATCATTGTAAAAATACTAGCTTCTTCACTTCGTTTAGAATCTAAAAGGGTAACATTATTGTTAATATTTTATCTCACGTGTAATATGTTTTTTTTTATTATTATTTCAGTATACATATTTAATTTGTTTTTATCAAAGTTATATAATATATACATTTGTTTATTTTTTGCTATTATATTTTATGAGTATTATAATGATTTTGTTTGTTTTTATTATATAAATATTCATTTGTTTTTCAGTGTACTTTTAATTAAACCGTAACGCTTGAATTATTATTATTTATTAATTAGGTAAACTCGTGTTTAATAAAAAATAATTTAAAAAAAAAAACGTATGTACGAGTATTTGTGAATTTTAAATGTCGTTTATTTTTTATTTATTTTTCGTTTCCCGTTTGTCGAACAAGCTTCTCGGCCGACGCGCGACATCAGGAATTTAATTGGGTCACTAGGATTTAATATCTAACCTGTCTAATTTCCCTAACCAGTATACCGGTTAAGAGAAAAAGAACATCTAACCGTATGTACGGGTCTATCGGGTACTGGATTCGCGAGTTTTCTATATCCGTAAGTTCATCAATATAATACCGACGTGTATGCGCACCTAAAGTCCGATTACCGTACGACGGCGGCGTCGTTCTGTACCTTATAAAACGGGATACTTCCGCCTATTGGATAACAACCACGTTTGGTTGTTGTTTTAGATGGTCTACTGGATACGTGTTTGTACCTAAACGTTACGTCACGTGAACACGGTAACGACAACATTATAGAGATAGGTGCCTACTACTGTGGTGTACCTAAAACAACTGCAACTGTGTACGCTTGAAAGGAATAGAAAAAAATTTAAAAAAACTAGTAATAATAAATAAAAAACGACGGCATCGATGTACAGTGTACACCCACTCAGAAATCATCGTGTCTGGCCGCCGTTCCGTGGTGTTGATGATCCTTTCTGTCGTCTCCGTAATCTTATAATGGATGTTTTACGTGTACTGTAATATAATATATTAATATTACTAGGACTCAGTCAGTGGCACACCCAGAGGTGGGTTATGGGGTTATAACCCCTCCCGACATTTTTTTATTTAGTATTGCGTTTATTACGTGTATTATTGTATTAATAACGTTTGTGTGTAAGTTAATTTGTTTTCAGAACATTTTCATAATTTAATGAGCACACATTATGTCAAAAAATCAGTATTTCAACTACCTGGACACTGTGGTCATCTTGTTTTAAATCCTTTTTACCACCCATCTCTCCAATTTCAATTTTTTTCTTTTTTATTCTAAATTATAATTTATTTTTGATTCTGAAAACAACAATGTAAATTGTTTTGTGCGATAGTTATATAAAATAATATCTAATTTGAAAAAAATATGAAAATTAATTTTCCTTTAAAACTTGTAATCCTAAGTTAGATTTTTATGTAGAATTGAGGAATATTTTTGATTTACGAAGCGGTATGACGCTGTTTAACCTTATTTTACTTTAGTTTTACTGTAATTATGAGAGAAACCATTTTCAAAGCATAAAGAACAAATGATTTTCTCCAATTTTGATGCGTGATATCGTTTTAAAATTTTGATTTACCTTGGGCTCTAAAAAATTTGTAATTTTTGGTAGGTGGTAAATAAATTTGTTCTATTTTACTTTTAATATACCGTTTTATTTTAGGGGTTAACTAGCTGTTACAGTGGTTTAGTAGTCCAACAGATAGTCATCTGTAATTTATGTAGTTAATAATGATATAAGTGGTTGATTCAAATTTTTTAATAACCCTCCCAAAAAAAAAATCCTGTGTGCACCACTGGGCTCAGTTAAATATGTATTTGCATATTTGTTCTGTACGATCGTTAAGTATTCTATGTAAGCACAAAAATCTGTCTCAAAAACTTTTTAGTGTATATTTTGGTAATTTTTGGTCTTTAGGGTGATGTATTTTACGATTTTAGGTGCAATATTTCCGGTTTTTGGGTTATATCTTGGTAATTAAATCATGAGTATGATTTTCGATAAGATTATAAAAAAAATTTTCAACTAATTTTGTAAATAGATACTATGGGAAAAATCTATCTAACTATTATTTGAGTGATGAGCAAAGTGACTGGTGCGATTACAACGGCTGTGATCGACTACCAGATTATTACGACGAAAACGGTTTTAAGTAAAATTCCTACAACTCTTTAATTTGAATAGACTTGTATTTAAAAATTATCAAAGAAATCGACTTTTTTTACATTGTATACATTATATTTAAACATAATATTTTAAATAAAACTATTTCAGAAGGAGAAAAAACTTCGAGCAATTTAACTGCATATTTGACTTTTTTTGGCGCATAAACATTTTTAAGAGCATATTTTATAATTTTTTAGTGCATTTAAATCCGAGCCTTACTAATAATCAGTGGTGAGGTAAAGGAGTCTGGAGGAGTCCTTTACAAAATTTGGTCCTCAAAATTCTGGGTGGGTGGATATTAATTTTTAACATAATTGACGTAATCTAGAAGTAATGAAGTTTTAATATAAATTAAATAATAATATGATACAAACAGTGATATTGAAGAATATGTGGTTGTATGTGATTTTGATAGTAGTTAAAGTACATTTACACAAATAATTGAAAAAAGACTCGCAACAGGTTTCTATTTACGGAAGGACATTAAAGGGTATTTGTGCATGGCCTATGCGTATCAGGGTTCCACAGACTGGATTTAATTATTATTTTAATTAATCATTAAATACGAAGAACATCAAAAAATGTTCACACATTCAAAAATATTTGTTGAAATATAAATCATATTTTTCATTGTCGCTGTAGATCAAAAAGATAAGGAATACTCATACCTGCTAAAATTATCTATAATTATAACTGATTGAGCGTTATTTTTACAAAAAAAAGTTATAAAAGTTGTGAAGGTTTTGTAATACTTGTATTCAAATAGTTTTCAATTTATTAAGTATTGACTGGTTGTTATGTATACTAATTATTACAATTTAATTTACAATTATTGATGGTAATAGGTCAATTTTTTACCAATAATAGAATAAATTTTAAAACTAATAAACTCATTCGGATAAAGTGCTGCATTCCCATTTATTTTCCTAGAAGAGTTTATGTACAATCCCGTCGCGTTCTGTTTTAAGTGAACGAACTTTTTCAAAAGTAATATGCAACAAAGTCACTTGGAAAGTCGCTTTTACACTTGAGTGAAAAGAATACCGAAAAAAATCTAGAAACCATACAACATCGATATGCATTAACTTAAAATTTATTAAAAACATTTATTGTTATTTAAATACGTAAATGTTACATCATTTTGATGTTAAAGTGATAAGTTTTAATATTTGATATAATTAGTAATAGTAAATATGTTATGTAAAATATGTTTGTTAGCAAGCGTAGCGAGTAAATTTTTTCACATATTAGATCAACAACTATTGAGTGGGCGATAAACTAAAATTTTTGCTTTTTGTGTTGAATTAGTTCACCTCGCCATTGTTAATAATAATAATATTATTAGCGGTATTTGCACTGCATTGCACACCACACCGCGCAGAGAATTCACCGTGCAATCGTAATTAGAAAGCTGAGATTTTTTTTTTTAAATGTTATTCGCAAAAATCCCAATGTTCACGACAAACGAAAATATTATGTCCCATTCCGTTCGCGCACTCGCCACAATCGTATTTCGTCGGCTGACACATTTCTCGTTTTTTCGTTTTTATATCGCAAGCAAGTTCACACACGATACTCACGTACCTTATTCACGTCACGACAATATAAATATAGGTCTAGGGCTCCTACTAAATTTCAAAAATTTTATATGTTGTTGAAATTGTTTACATTGATCAATCAAAAAGTCAAAAAAATTATTTTATTTTGTTTTAACCTTTACAGTGTGTTAAGTATTGATGAGTATTAGCGTGTAATTTGTGCATAGCTTATTTTAAACAATGAAGTGTACAGGTAAAATACAGGGTGTCCCAAAATGATTCATCTGGTTTCAAATATTTATATTTATTGTGAATTTTAGTACTTACAAATTAGGAAAAGTGTAAAAGTTTAAAAATTACATTAAGCTTATGTTATAATGTCCATAAATGTTCAATGTGCCCTCCATTACTTGCACGGCACACATCTAATTGATAATCAAATTCTTCATAAACTTTATGAAGCATATCGATCGTGTTTAAGCTTATGGTGTGTGTAATGCGACTTTTCAGTTCTTCGAAATCTTTTGGAAGGGGGGTACTTAAATGCTATTAGATGTGTGCTATGCAAGTAATGGGGGGTACATTGTACATTTATGAACATTGTAACATAAACTTAATGTAATTTTTAAACGTTTAAACTTTTCCTAATTTGTGAGTATTAAAATTCACAATAAATATAAATTTTTGGAAACGGATGAATCATTTTGGGACACCCTGTACAGTGTAAATATAATATCTAAACTAGAATTAATGGTCCTAATTAACTATAACGATTTTATTTTCTCCCAAAACTTACATTTTCAAAAAGATTTTTTTTTGTAAATCCTCGTGTAACACTTACAAATACATTTTTCCATTATTGTATTTGGTGAACAACGAATTTAGTTTGTTATCTCCGCAAACAATCAAACATTTAACCGAATCAACACGATAAACTGTTTGTATAATGTGTTCATTAGTTAGTTCATTATCTACTCGTTTACACTAAACATAATATAGCAGTAAAAACATTTTCAACTCATTTTACCGATCGATATAATGTTTTTATTCGATTTTAAAATTATGATATCGATTTTGTTTATTGGATCGCCTGAAGTACTCCCAATACAACTATTGCGTTTATTAATCTGAATAATCTAATGTAGTTACTATTAATGTTTTAGATGTTTTATACATCCTAATTTAATAATTAAATAGAAATTCATTTGAGTAGGTACACAGTAAATTTTCCAGGGCCGTATTTAGACTTTTGCCACCCCTGTATATCACAGTTTTGCCATTTTCTCCCTCTTTAAAAAAAATGAACACATATATTTTAGATTTTGAACTAAATGAAGAAGCTAGTGTTTTTAAGATGATGTTTATTTTTTTTTCTGCATACACTTTTTCGTATGGAAATACTTGTTCAAAAGCCTGGAGCAGCAATTTTTTGAAATCGAATTTGGTTAAAGTTGGTACTTTAGAGAGGTCATTTTTTGAATTCCCCAATTCTTCAAATTTTTTTTTTTTTTAAGTACCCAAAATTTAACAAGAAAGACTTGGAAACCATAATTTTTTGATCAAAATTTTATGAAAATTTAAACATAGATAGACAGTAATATGAGAAATATTTTAACACAAAAAATGTTGAAAATGTGAAAAAAAAAATTAGAAATTTTCCTAACACTTTTTTCACATTATTTTTTTTCCTTTTCTTTATTTATTAGGAAAAAAGTGAAGTAAATCAATAATAAGTAAAGCAAAGATAAGTATAGACAAAAAAAGCTAGGTTTACTTCGTACCACGGGTATTCTTCGCTCTACTATTCTTCTTCTCGGGTCAGATACTCTTGGTGAGTGTGTTGAAAATGACGAATATTATTGTTCTTTATATTATTAATTTCCTTCGTTCAGAATCTTATTATTGAAGAAATGATTTATCGTTTCTTTAAAATTTTACACACCCAACAAAAGTATCTGACCCGAGGAGCGAAGAATACCCGTGGTGCGAAGTTTGTTCAGCTTTCTTGTCTATATTTATCTTTGCTTTACTTTACTTTACTTTACTTTACCTTACTTTTTTTTATTACTGAAACAAAAAAAACCAGACATACTTCGTACCATGGGTATTCATCGCTCCTCGGGTGGCTCCTCATTTTTAGTATCAATGTCTATTTTACTCTAATAATTAGTCCACTGATTTAATACAGAGTGGTCCTCAAGTTATTTATTTTTAGCCTCCCCTTTAAAGATAATCTAAAAATGAATTCCAATCATCATAATAATTATCTAAATTTTAAATTCTAAGAAAACCAATATAACTTAATCATCACATTTATATTATTTTGAAATGTGAAGATAGCTTGTGCTTTGTATAATAATATGTTTATTATAAAATAAAATATGAACAATTATAGTATTTTAGATTCTGAGTGGAATGAAGAAACTTATGATTTTACAATAATGTTTATTTTCCCTCTCCACGTTCTGTGCACTTATTTCTTATAGACATACTTGTCCAAAAGTTTCTACAAACTACATTTTGAATCACAATTTGGCTCTGGATAATACTTTAAACAGGTTATTTTTCAAAATACGCATTTTTTCAAATGGTCGACACAGCATAAAATGTGTTTTCTAATTTTATTTCAGTTTGGCTGCTTACTAAATTGGTATAAAAAATTCGACAGCAACCAATAAATTTGTTGATTATGGTGACCATGGTAACACAAAATATGTGTTATAAATGTTTATTTTTTAATTATATTTATTTTTAGTGTTGATAACCAACGAAAGTTCCGCTTTGAATCGTTTTATATTTAAGAAATGATTTATTGTTCCTATAAAATTAAATACATCCACCAAATCTCGCCCGATGAGCGAAGAATATCTATGGGCCAAGGTGTGAAGTATGTCCAGCTTCCTCCAATGCTTATATAACGTTGAAATTCCTACTTTTTGTAGGCTTTTTAAAGCTTAGCACGTCCTTTTTGAATTTTACGAAATTTGATTTAATTTCACATATTATTTTATAAAATATAAGTTAAGAGTTGACAAGCGTCATATCTAGTAAATGATGATTACATATATTATATACCATTTTTTTGGCTTTAATAAAATTATTTTCAAATCATTAGTGATTATTAAATTATTATTTTAATTAAATTATTAAATTATTATTAGATTATTAATGGTTATTTTTTATGCAACTCACCTTTTTTCTATGATAGTTGAGTGGCAGCCATAGTTAAACATTTAATTTTTTCATTTATTATGAAATTCATAAATTTTTTAAATATAAAAAAAATTATTATGCTTAAAATCATCATTAAATTTTTTGTAATTAAGCGACTGATTAATTACTTATACTAATAATTAAACTAATTAAGCGACTGTTTCATTTGTACCACATAAAAATATTACTTATTATTACTAAATAAATATTTGATGACATTTGCTGATCTAGCAAACATTTGCCGTCTTTTAAAAAATTGCCACTAAGGACAATACGAAATCATTGTCTCCCTAAAATTGGTCCTGAATTTTTTCATCGAACTGCTATTTAAATATCACTGGAAAACTTATATAGTAACCGTATAAAATAAACACTTTTAATTCGAATCGTAATGAAAAAACATATTTCGACTATATTCATACACTTATAAGAACCATCAATTTCCTATTTAATTTTCATAAAAATCCGTTACGAGTTATCTGTTACACAAAAAACGTATAGATCAGCCATTATTACTGAGAACTTTGATGAGACACTATATAGGTATTAGTTAAAATATGGTTTTTCGGGTTTTCATATTATCGTTTTAAACTATTTGGATCCAAAATTACGATTTTAATATATACATTAAAAATTAACGGTAAAAAACGAAACCGATGAATATGTGCACTAAGTTTAAAACGCTGCTTCTAGAAAAAAATATGATGTTTACAACCTGTTTTCGATGCCGCAGTGTTGGGTGCGTTGTCTGTGCAGTGTACATAATATTATTATTATTACGTTTACTGTTCGAGTCGTTTCCTCGCCACGGGCCTTAGCCCTCGAACGACCACTTGATACAGGACCAACATGACCTTCTACCGAGTATCCATAACCTATGAACATCCGACGCCGCCACCCATTAATTCAAACCAGTCGACGCCCCCCCCCCTCCCCCCCAAGTATCTAGACTCTAGATCCCATTGCTAAGTACCGAACGCATATTGTTGCAGGGTGTTTTTACATAATATTATATTTACACGTAAAATGTGAACAGCATTGACACAGAATTTTGCCAAATGTTAAATGTAAAAAAATAATTATGTCAGCGATTGCGAATTTATCGCAAACCCATAATGTATATATTATTTATTACGAGAATTGTCAATAACAATAATCATTATTTATATAATACAAACAACCACGAATATTATACGTATGATTTTAATTCACTGCAGGCTTCTCGCCAATGACATTGTTCGTAAAATGTATAATATTATCACAAATTCGCACACAAATACACAATATTAATATTATTCGTGAAAGGAAAAAAAAATATTAATCAATAAAATAGCGAGTTAAAACAACCTTGAATTTATTTGCAAATCGATTGAGAAATGCGTTAAATTCTAAAAAAAATAATTTTTTAAAGAATATTATATTTATATGGGCTGAAGCACTAGAACATTTTATTTAAAAATATATGTATTCTTTATTCATTAAGAATGCATTTAGAATCAATCACTTTTACCGATATCTTTACAATTTATTTTCATAAAGAAAAATGTTGAAAATCAGAAAATTCAGTAAAAACTTTGACTAGAACTTCGGCTTTTAAGTCCTGAAGATTTAACTCTCACATATTTTATCCTATAAAATTTATAAAACTTTACCACATATACCGCACAGCCCATAAATACTATGCATAAACATTGTGCCCAACAAAAATTATTAGGTCTACAGATTATTTTAAACATTTTATGTAAGTACATTTAATATTATACTGCTCAATAGTTATAAATAATATCACATAAATATTTAATAGATGTTTTCAAAATATCCCACAGAAATCAAATCAGCTAATGGTGTTTTATGAAAACCAAGAAACCTGATAAGTGATAACTAATGGTATTTAGAAACTATTCCTGAACATGTTAATTATGTTCTACATATTAAGTTGTCTAATGAATTTGGTTAAATATATAAATTAAAATACTTTATGGTCTTTATGGTCGAAAATCGATAATTCAGAACTGCGTGGTGTGGTTGTCACTTCACACGGTCGTTTCAAAATACTGTTTTTCATTTTTCATACGATGACTGATGAAAGCCATAGACATTATTATAACAGTACCTATACATAATTCTACATCAATACAAAGTGACGAACAGAAATTTCATATTATATTTAAGTAGAAATAATAAAGAGCGATAGAGTTTTATAATCCTAGAGACTGGGCTGGGTACTTGTTTTTATTGCTTGTACCTGGATTTTTATTTTGTTTCATTAATTCGGCGCTGGCTATTGGCCAGTTCCGAAACTACCTAAGAAACAAAGACACACCCAAAGTTTTAAAACCCGTTCATTGTAGCGCAAACTACGTTTTGCCGTTTCTGTAGTGGATTCAAAAGGTACTTTTCAAATCGAATTAAAATGAGTAACCAGTCAGTTAGACGGAAAAACGTTTTCCACCGCTTCAGACTGCCTACACAAATTATTATACTTTCGATGCACACGTGACAAAAAATATAGAGAAGATTAACTTAAGTTGGCGCGAAGAAAGCTAAATAAGTGTAAAACTCCAATTCAATAATTATTATTAACAAGATATGACTACAAAAAAAATATGTGTGTGTATGTGTGTACATAATACAAATCAATAATATAAATTTAGCAAATTCAAAATATTATCCATATTTTTTATGGATTCTATACCTAAAAATTACGTACTTTAATGTACATAAAAGAAAATTTGCCTAACCAATTTTTTTGGAATTTGGTGCCTTGATAGAGAATTTCATTGCGAATATTTTGGTGCAATAAAATTTCTTACGGGCGAATAATAAAACATTTTATAAAGGTTTGATTGAAAAAAAATTTGAGAAAGTACAGACAAATTCTTATAATATTTCTAATTAATACTCAAATGGTTGGTAGGTTATGTTTTTTTCGCCATCTTATATATTTTTCGATGCTGAATACGATGGTGTGAAATAAAATCTACGTGCATCAATAGTTTTCTAATTATTTTATTCTATTTAGAAAATTCAATAGTTTCTGTTATAAATACCTACTATGTATTTCAATAGAATGTTTAACGATGTTAGTGTGTCGCGC
This sequence comes from Stegophylla sp. TES_Ste_2020, assembly GCA_025469315.1. Classification (NCBI taxonomy): domain Eukaryota; kingdom Metazoa; phylum Arthropoda; class Insecta; order Hemiptera; family Aphididae; genus Stegophylla; species Stegophylla sp. TES_Ste_2020. The sequence continues at coordinate 10,188 of JAIPRM010013813.1, forward strand.
AGTAGAACGTTATCACGCGACAGTGCCGGGACTCGATCCTATCCCGGCAATCCGAACATTTTGCATTTTTTTTTTCCGCCCATATTATTAAATTATTAATTTTCTTTGTTCAGAATCGTTTTATTGAAGAAATGATTTATCGTTTCTTTAAAATTAAATACACCCGTCAAGAGAATCCCACCCGTCGTGTGAAGAACACCCATCGTGCGAAGTATGTCCGGCTTTTTTTGTATTTATTTATTTTTAATTATTTTACACGTTTTTGTATAGAAGTACTTGTCCAAAATGTGCTATCAGCATATTTTCGAATCAAAATTTGCCACTAGATTGTACTATTAGCAAGTCATTTTTCAAAATTCTCATTAATTTTCTCAAAATTTGGGAAAAACTTCCCAACATTTTACAAAAAAGACTCAGATACTATTTATTTTTTTAATCCAAATTTTATGAAAATTTATATATATATAATATATAGATGGATAATAAAATGAGAAATATTTTGGCGCAAGAAAATTTTTGAATTTTTTTTTAAAAACTTTTTTTCTCATCAAATATTTTTTCTAGTTTAGTAGGTTTGTTAAATATATTATCCTTATCGCCAATTATTATTATTATTATTATATAATATTTGAAGCTTTCACTCGGATTCGTTTTATTGAAGAAATGATTTATATCGTTTTTTTAAAATTCAATAACACACCTGTCAAGAGAATCCCACCCGACGTGCGAAGAACAACACCTCGACGAGCCAAGTGTTTTTTTTTTATGAGAATGTCGAGCGATCGCAGCCAAATCGCGAGCGTAGCAAATCGAATGAGTAAATACATAGTCACTTCAGTGCCGTCCCGAGGGCAGGGCAACCGGGGCACTTGCCCAGGGCCTCGCGCCTCGAAGGGCCTCGCGTATATTCTATAAAATTCATAGGAGAATAATCTTTCCAACCGTTTTACTGAAGATTTAT
>JAIPRM010013814.1:0-11148 GCA_025469315.1 Stegophylla sp. TES_Ste_2020
AAAATTATCTCTTTAAAGTATCTCCGGGTACTAATTTCTTATCTATAATGTTGCTATAATAAACTTTTAGTACTAGTATTTCCATACGAAAAAGTGTTTCCACAAAATGTAAAATAAAATAAATAATCATCACTGTAATATCCCTAACTTCCTCGTTCCACTCAGAATATAAAAAATATTTTACCACATTAAAACAAATTAATTATTTAACACAATTTTGACGCCTTTCCAAAATTTGCCGCCCTTTGCGGCTGCATAGGTCGCTGTGCCTTAAATCCGCTCCTGGTCATCAACTGCAGTAGAAATAATGTATTCATTTCAATTATTCATTGATAAACCGAGATGGGTATGATCGTTTACTCCCTAATAGACCCAGGAGAACGTCACTGTAATTAGGTATCGAAAAAAACGATTCTTCAGCGGTCGAGTTGCAATTTTTTTTTTGACAACCGGTCACGCCGCGTTGCTTCTTTAATGTATTCCGCGAGACGGCGAAACTAGAATAATAATATTTTCTCCGATTTATTTTTTATTTTATCGCCTCTTGGTACTTTTCCAAAATGGCGGGTACTCGTTTACCCCGACGTCTTGGGCGTATGCGTTTGTGTGCAAGGGTAGATTTTTGCAAGTCGTTGGCAATTTTCCCGAGGAACGTATTAATACGCGTGTATTTTTTCTGCAAAAGATTTGTTTGGTTTCGGGCGGTTTTGTTTTTTTCAATTGTATGGTATCGCGTAGATAACGGGTACGAATATCCCCTAATGAAAATACCGCGAATTTTATAGACGGATGTCTGGGATTCTCCGGACGTATTTGCCTCTTGTAACAGTACTTCATCGATCAAGAGTGCATAAGAGATCAATATATAGGGAAGATGTAATATTATGCGTCTTTGGGCGTGTTAATATATATAATAATATAATATGTAGGTACAAATAACTGTTTTTCCACGTTTCGTTCACATAATAATTGTTATCATATTGTAAAACTTACAATAATTTATTGAAAAAAAATTATAATAAGATTATAAAAAAAAAAAAAAATAATAAAAATCATTATATATGGTCGTAATTTAGACAGATAGACTTAAATTAAGATAGATTTAGTTTATCTTGAGCGAACATAATGAGGGTTATATATTTTTTTCTGTATGAATTTGAGTAGAAATATTCGTACGCACAAATATTTTCTAAACAGTTAAACGCTTTCTAAAAACATCCACTAGCGGAAAAATTCATTCCCCCCCCCCTTAATACACCCTTGTCACCGATTTTCTCTCGTTAATTGTTGATATTACGATAATTGTTAGTAAGAATATCACTAGTTCGCAGCACGTCGATCTTCGCCGCATAAAGGTAAACGCAAAAATGTTATAATAAAACGCGCGGTCGAAATTCCAACCGGATCCGCGGCAATGCGATGAGTCCCAAACGCCCCATGAGGGTCCGAGATATAATTCAATGCGTCCCCGTCTGCCTATTGCTCATCGTTAGACCGAATTCCAGGGTTTATTATCAAGAAAATAATTTTGATTTAAACGCTCGCCGGATTTTATGTCATTTGCACCGCGAAACATTTGCGAGCAAGAATAATAGGTCTGCCGGGAAATCAACACTACCGTCTGCAGTTTTGCGCCACCGACTACGACGCATTTTTTCACGTCTTTGCTCCGCGATTTCGGTTGTTTTTAATATATATATATATATATAAACGCGCTTTGAGTTTTGTCTCCGGTAAAAAAAAAACGCGTTTTTCCGCTCGACCGACACTCGTATTGACTCGATAGTCTGGATGCATACGAAACATCACACGTTTTAAACGCTCGAAAAGCCCGCGTTTCAGTAAAATCCTCAGTTACACAGTCACATCAAAAATATAATATGGAAAACGCGTGTCGCACAGTTGTTCAGGTGAATCAACCAGGACACGTCGTCTGTCGACGCGAAAACAATCTCGTCTCCCTCAACTTTTAGTGCATTCCGTAAAGACGGTCGGGAGTGTAGTGTTTCTCTCTTTTTTAACACATCTTCGTGTCACAATAAAATTTTACATATTCGAAATATTTTTAGAATTCGATTTGAATTCCCATCGAGCATCCTGTGTATGGTGTTACCTTCTGATATTTTTGTTACATATTTCGGTTCTTTTAATTCCTCTAATATATATATTATTGACCATAGGGTACAAATAAAGGGTGGCTTGGGGGAAAGGCAACCACTCAAAGCCTCTCTAGGTTTTTTGAAAACTGCATAGGATTAAAACCTTTGGAGGCGATGGAGGGAGATAAATTAAACAAATAAAAACGTTAGCCTCTCCCCATTTTTTTATCGTAATTGCACTAATTATTATTGAATGTAATGACTATGCGTATGTATGCCATTAATGTTTCCATGCAAGATGTACGTTACGTATGCACAAATGCTAGTTTACTACTGTCACAACACTAGCGGTTCTCGATTGCATACATTAAAAGGATATGTCGCTTTAGAAACGAAGCAGTCCCCATAACTGTATACGAGTTGATTGCATATGATATTATGTTTATCTAAATCAGACTGGTGAACTAATACCAGGGAAATTGAAAGTTATGCACGAGTTATTCCTCATTGTTATATGTCGTGTTTTAGACTTTGCTAAGTACAATAACTTTTTCCCAAATTTTGAGAAAACTATTGAGAATTTTTAAAAATGACCTGTTGAAAGTATGAAATAAAGGAGAATTGTGATTCAAAAAATTGCTGAATAAAACTTCTAGACAAGTATTTCCATACGAAAAAGTCCATACATATCATTGTAAAAACACTATATTCTTCGCTTCACTCAGTACCTAAAATTTAACCTACTCTTAAACCAAAAAAATTAAATAGAAAATAGAAAAACTTATCAGCTAAGTTTATTGTCGTGTATCCCATAGTTTTTCGACCTTTTTAGTGTTGTGGCCCCAAAATAAGTATAAAATAAGGTCAGTCACTTTGCGACCACCTCTCCCCATCTATATTGGCTAAAAATTTGAACAATAAAAATATCCTCTCATTAACCAAATGAAATAGGACATAAGCATACCATTTCGAATATCAATTTATAAATACCATGTGTAGTAATATAAACTTGTCACAGGTAGGTAAAAGTTATGTCTCGGGTTGTTGGAAATTTTAATTAGCGGTGGAGTACAGTTTATTCTAATTATTTTACATATTATTTTTTTGTTCAGTAAAAAGTTTTAAATAAAAAGGTTTATTTTGTAAATCAGCGTTTTATTATTTTTTAGCTACGTGACCCCTAGTCAAAGTGATCTCGACCCCCTTGTTGAGAAACGCTGGTGCATCTTGTGTAACATTAATACGCCAGAGAACGGGAGTGTTGTGAGCTGGGAATCAACTCATACTAAAATAAGTCTCGAGAATCAATTTACCCATGCCGGTTCCCACCTCTATTTTGATATTTACCGTTACACATTAACTGAAATAGCGTATCATTTATTTTTACCTTGAACGAAGAGAAAAATAATTATGTCACTTGGTGAAAATATCGCGTCAAATATCGAACAGACACGAGAAAAGCACGAGGTTTGCCTGTAGACGGAAAATCCTAGAAACGCTTCTAGTAAAATAATGATTATACTTACAGGTCTTCGGTGACCTCAGCCCCATTCCAAGAACCCGACTCTGTGTTTTCATATCCGATTTTTTTTTTTTTTTTTTTGCACGAATTCCGTGGAACGCATGCGCTTTGGTAGGTTTTGACTTTATTGCCCGCACATGGTCTAAATCCAATATTAATTCTACGGTGTATATACGCCCAAACGAGAACGATACTTCGAAACGGAAATTATTGGTCGTCGGCCAACCGCTGCTAATAAAAGACCCGCCGCACGGCAAATAGACGAGAAACTTTTCGCGGGATTCTTCGGTCGGCCACTCGATTCCGGTTCGTAATGACGACCACCACGCCACCGGCACTGTTTTGAGCCGATTTTAATGTCCTCGAGTGCTGCTGAAAACTATCACGGCACCGCAATGGTCTCGAGTCGAGTTCTATATTTATACGGATCGGGTGGAAAGGGTGGAACGCGAGATATGGGACATTAGCGTCCCCTTAGTTTTCATGGAACACGAGGCATTAACAAGGCTTCGCACCCGAACCAACTCACACTCGTAAAAAACGTAAAACTCGTAAAAACTATTAATATTTTCAACGCCCGAACCCCTTGAAACCACTTACAAAACACTCTTATCAACCAAGAATCAGAATAAAAAAATAGAGTTGACCTATACCCGAATAAATATTTTAATTTTAAAATAATTGACAACAAAGCTTAAGTTTCAAGTAAGTTTAAAGGCTTGTTTCGTCATTGATGTTTCACTTAAAAATAAGTCTAAATTAAAATTAACGGTACTCTTTGAATTTATTTTTCTCAGATTTTCTTGGAATACTTCAAAAATCAGTGGAATTACAAAATAGAAAACGTGGTAATCATAACAGAGCCATATAATTTTTTGTGATTAGAATTTGCCTCTCTTAGCATAGGAATCTATAGGCAACTTGATTACTTTGAACACCTGTTATAATCCAAATGATGATATTTTAATATTTATAAACTATTGAATATAAATTTTTGTTTCGTATTGTCGTGTTTAAACACTCGAATCCAAAATAATAATTTTAAGTGCAAAATCTTGGACATTAATGACTATAAAATGGTGTTTAGTCATTTCTCAGCAAAAGTGCTCAGCGTAATATACTTACACTTATAATGGCATCATATAATATGATATTCTAATTTACGCTCGTATAGATGTGATTAAATTTTTTTCAAAATATGTATGATGACTATTATTGAAATTGAAAGTTAAAGTTCACTTTACTCTATTGTATTTTAATAAACCGAAGGTTAATTCTAATAATAAAAAACAAATTAACCTGACTTTTCTAATAAAGCTGTATTTGTACTTAAATTTTTATCAGTCAAAAACTATTCCTTCGAATATTGATTTTAATACATCAAAAGTTACTAAAGAATAATATGAATAAAATTTTGCAGTTAAATTTAGAAAGGCGGTAGAATGTCATTTGAAAAAAAAATGTATTACCAAAGAACAATGATTTAGAGTATCATGATAAAAAAAATTATGGGCAACATGATTTTTATAGTTACTTGAATATCCTTCCCCCCTCCAAAAAAAAAACATTTTTTAAAATTTTTACTTCTAAAAGAGGGGGTAAGCATGCTCAATGTATCACCCTGTATTCTGTAATATACTGTCATAAGAAGAATTACTCAATGCGATCCAACGTAAAAAAATTATGCATTATGTGGAGACATAATGCATAAACTTGAATTTTCATGTAAATAAAATTTAAAACTCTTTGTCTAATTAAACTGTATTTTTATGACAAAAATAAATAATTTACAAATTTTCATCTACACGATTTTTTTTTACTTTAGACTATTGCATCACACCAATAAAATTATTTTTTGAAAAAGAATATCGATATGTTCAAAATTGATTCTCATTCAAATTATAAAACTTAAAAAGCATAGACAATAAATCCAGACATACTACGCAACCCATGTATTCCTGGGGTATTACTCTAGTCAGATAATCTTGGTGGGTGTGTAGATTTTTAAAGAAAAGATAAATAATTTTTTCAATAATACCACTTTGAATGAAGAATCAATTTTGATTTAGATTTCAATAAAGAACAATAATATTCGTTAATTTTAATATACTCACCAATATTACCTGACCTGAATAGTGAAAAGTACCCGTGGTGCTAAGTAATATCTGGCTTTCTTGTCAATATATTACTTTATTTTCCTAGTCATAATTTTACTTTACTTTAATTTACTTTACATTTCTTTACTTTACTATAATTTACTTTAATTAATTTTTTTATCTTATAAATAGAGTAAATGGAAAAAAAAAAATGATAAAAAAGTGCTGAAAAAAAATATCCAATTTTTTTTCACATTTTCAAATAATTCTTGCGCTAAAATGTTTCTCACATTTTTGTCTATCTATGTTTGAATTTTCATAAAGTTTGATCAAAATGATGGTTTTCGAATCTTTATTGGTAAAATTTTGGGTAGTTTTTTCCTCCAAAATTAAGAAATTTGACCATCTAGAGACAAATTTGGTTTCAAAAACTTGTTGATCGAGACTTAAGGACAAGTATTTCTATACAAAAACGTGTTCACAGAAAACAAAAGGAAAAAGAAAAAAAATAGACATCATTGTGAAAACACTTCGTTCAGAATCTAATAATGGTAGCCATTTTTAAAAATTAGAAAATCAAAAATAATCTCATAGATAGAAACAGTAAAAAAAAAATTGATTTTTCATTAATATTAGTGTTTTGAATCGGACTTGAAAAAATTGTATAATAATAATATATTTTAAAAAGGGTTAAATCGCAGTGAGAAAACATTTGTGGAAAAACCCGTAAAATTGAATATCGATATTGACCTAATGGACGGGATATTATAGCGTGCATAGACGACTCGTTTACGGCCAAAGTCGTCTGACATGTAAATAAATTATTATTCCCAAATTTCAGAAAACGTAAATAATACGTATTATTTTATTATTTTAGGGTAGAGAGCACAATATTATTATATTACAGTGACGGTCAACGGTCACGTACTGCGTCCTCGGAATAGATACCTATGTCATTATAATATTATTATAGTGGACAAGAATAAACCACGGTTACGACGCTCGGAGTTTACGATATAAAAATACAAGCACGAACGGGCACTGAGAGGATAGAAGCAACGGTGTTACTGCCCCCTAAGGATAAATTCAAAGGAAGGCTACCACACACAAATAAGTATAAAAGTGTACAAAATTATTAGAAATATTACAATTTGTTTCGTCATTTATTTGGACAAAATGACAGATCTTAAAGAATATAATTTCTATTGTGATACAATAAAATATTTTTGATTTGTTATAATAATTATAATTATGATATAACAATGATATAATTATTAAAACTTTATGTAATAATTAAAAAGAAAATATAGTAATTATAATATAAAAGTTATATGACTTGGAAAAATAATAATTTGTATATTTTGTTTCTCTTCTCTTTTCTACATTATTTTTCTCCATAACCCTGGATGTTAGCTTTGATATCATCAACGAAAATCGCCACCTACGACACTTTTTAAAACTCATCATCTATGCATCGTGTATTTTTTTTTTATGCAAACGTTGAACCGTAAACATTAATGAAATAAAAATATTAAGACAAACATTTTGGTGGAGTTCACATATTTATCTGATTGGTTTAACCCTACCCCGGGCATTAACCATGCATAATTTAAAAAAAAAAATTCAAGGGGATTCGAAAGATTTTAAGAGGACTTAACCGTCTAAGTTATCCCCTATTTGTGTCTACAATCATAGACTATAGAAATATTCGCGGACGCGAAAGGCGAAATAGTAGCAAACTTCCAGCTGAATTGGGCTAATATAGTAAGTGAAGCTAATATGTCGTATATGTATCCACAGGGTGATTGATTAAGCAGCCTCACCTACTTTTTAACAGTAAAAATGCAAAAATTAAGTTTTTTTTTTGGAATATTCAAGTTACTATAAAAACTATGTTTCTATACCTAATTTATTTTTCCATGTCACTTTAAAGGTATTCTATGGCGTCACAAACTTTAGTTGTTAAATCGCTTCCCTTATTTTAACTCCAGAATTTTATTTGAGTGATTTTTCTATGAATTTTGATATATTGAAATCAAAATTCAAAAGAATAATTTTTGAATTATATGTGTATATATTTTTTTATTATTAAAGACAATATAGTTTATTAGGTGTATTATGGATACATTACATATTGCCTTTTATTATGTATATTATTATACTAACTTTTATAAAATATGGCTAACTAATAATTATTATCAATTTACTTTTTAATTGAATAGTCCTGATTAAGGGTTAATTATCTATATTCATTTTAATTACATACTTCGTGTCCAAGTGACTATTATCTTTAATATTTACATTTGAATAATTCAAAAACTCCTAGTTCGAATTTTGATTTAAATATATCAAAATGCATAGAAAAACTACTCGAATAAAATTCCGTAGTTAACATAAAGTTGGTCGCCATTTGAAAATAAAAGGTTGTATCACCACAGGACATCCTTAAGTTGCCACGAAAAAAAGTTAAGGAAAATACAATTTTTACCGTTCTCTGAACATTAAAAAAAATAAAATAAAAATGTTTTCATTTTTACAAACAAAAAAGAAGGAAAACATACTTAATGAATCACCCTATGTAATAGAATCGGCAGCAATTGGCTTCCTGACAATAACATTCGAGCGCCATCCCGAGTAGGGTGTTTGTGTCTGTATTTTTTTTTTTTTAATTTTACCCTATAGTTTTGTTTTTGGTTTTCGACTTTACAACGCGTTTGTTTGTCGTCACACGAGCGCGGGGAAACCGTCAAGATCGTTGCCATTACACCGACTTCCGGTTAAGCTCTTTCGGTTGGCGGGCGGTTTGGGGTGCCGCCGCAGTCCACTATGCCCTTCGTAATACGCGCCGACACCGAAAACCGTACGAGAATAATCCGATTTTTTCGTGAAAATGACATTTTATCACCCTTCCGGTGCCACCACCACCGTTGACATTTACTATATTTTACTTTTGTTTTAACGCCAACCCGAGCATACATACGCATTATGCGCACGTGTGTGTGTGTGTGTGTGTGTGTGTGTGTGTGTACGTTGCTCGCATTACGCGAATCCATGAAAATCGCGTTTAACCGAGGTAAAAATAAATTTCGCGAGAGAAACAAAAGAATGAAAAAAAAAAAGTAAATAAATAAATAAATAAATATTATGTATATAACACACGGGTGAAAATAAAAAATAACCGCAGACATTTTTATTAAACCGCCCTGATTGATAGCTACAAGCGGGCATGGCGAAAATAACACCGAAAAATTGTCGGATTTTTTAAAAAATATACCATCCTATTAAAATAATAGCCCATTCGCTATCGCTGACCATACTGTTATAATCGACGCGGTGTTTAATAATTAAATTGAATTTCAGCTATCTGGCCTGTCTGTTTAATTAGTGCAAAAAAAAGATAGGCGGTATTATAGGAGGTACATATATATTCTCGTTTTTCATGTTAACCGTTTCTGCGTAACGACACAAAATAAACATTTGTGTTTATTGGAAAAAAGTAAGTAATATAATATATGTATATTTTATTTTAATGCATATACATTACAATATAACTGGGTGTTTATGCAACGAAAAATCGGGAGATTTTCAATTTTAGGGTTCAGATAACAGTCTGTTTAATGCTTTTTGCGTATTTTATTCCTCTATACGTTTTCATATAACACAATTTTGTTTTTTTAACATTCACTGGAAGTATCGTGCATCGGGACTGTTTTTATAAATAAAATCACCCTTACGCACGAACACTAATTGATAAATGTTAATTCAAAACAAATAGGTTTTTCAATACAAACGATATTGTGATGTTAAATAAATGTAGGTAACTACATATATCAAATGTTCAAATTGTGTAATAATCAATTGGATTAAAGTAAAATTATTTTTATTTATTTTTTTAATTTCTTCACTCATATAGCTAATAAAATCCTTGCTATATCAGTGGTGCGCAACATTTTTTTAACCTAGTGTCCCCAACTAAATATTACATTGAGATGAAATTTTAACACTTGTTTTAAAAACTATTGATCCTCGTGGATCACATTACACTGGATTACACTGTCGAACTCAGCGTCGAAAAATACATAAGATAATAAAGAAAGCCGGACATACTTCTCACAATGGGTGTACTTCGCACGACGGGTGGTATTCTCTTGACGGGCGATTTAAATTTTAAAGAAACGATAAATCATTTCTTCAGTAAAACGATTCTGAACGAAGGAAGTTAATAATAAAAGAAAAAAAAAATGTTCGGAAAATGTCCTAAATTTTTTTTTACATTTTCAAAATTTTCTTGCGCCAAAATCTTTTTTATAGGATTTTCCATCTTTGTTTAAATTTTCATAAAATTCGGATCAAAAAATTATGGTTTCCGAGTCGTTTTTGTCAAATTTTGGGTAGTTTTTTCCAAATAAAAAAATTGAAGAATTGGGAAATTCAAAAAAATTACCTCTTTAAAGTACAATCTAGAGACAAATCCGGTTTCAAAAAGTTATTGATCGAAACTTTTGGAAAAGTATTTCTATACAAAAAGTTGTACACAGAAAAAAAAAAATAAATAAAAAAATAAACATCATTGTAAAAACACTAGCTTCTTCACTTCATTCAGAATCTAAAACATTATCAACTTTCTTGCGTTTTTGTAAACAAGAAATATATCATATTATTTATCCGTACTTTCTCCGATTTTTTTTTTTTCAATCAAACCCTTGTAAAATGTTGAATTATTCGACCGTAAAAAAATGTATTGTATCGATATATTCACAATGAAATTTCCCACCTATTTAATGAGTTTCAAGAAGATCGGCTGAACCAATTTTCTAATGTACGTTAAAGTGTGTTATTTTAGATAAAATTAACGAATTTTATCCAAATTCTAACTTCAAACTTTTATAGAGAAAAAAGTTGACTCACGATTTTCGAGATTTTTTTCAGTTTAATTTAGGGTGACCATACGTCCCATTTAAAACGGGATTGTCCCTTTTTAGACAATCATGTCCCCTTGTCCCGAAAAACTTCGAACGGGACGCTTTTTGTCCCGTTTTCAGAAGGTGGTCCCGTTTTAATCCCGTTATTCCATATTATGCACAAAATATCGTTCACAAAAAAAAATAAATAAATATGCATATAATTCTACAATTTCACAATAAAATCAAAATTAAATTGTCTTTAAACAAACGTCAAAATAAATTTATTAGAATTAACAACTATTAAAGGTAAAACTTCTGACGTATTTTCGTTTCATACAACGTACATTTTACCAGACATCAATAATATCACAAAATTACTTCAATTTCGGAAAACGGTTATAATTGGTACCAAATTTAGATGCACTGGTAGGAAAGAAACAAAAAATGAGTTTAAAAATCCTAGAATAATATTTAAAAGCAAAAATGTATCGATAAATTCTGGAACAAATTCAGCAATAGAGAGTACA
>JAIPRM010013815.1:0-11147 GCA_025469315.1 Stegophylla sp. TES_Ste_2020
TTCCTTCGTTCAGAATCGTTTTACTGAAGAAATGATTTATCGTTTCTTTAAAATATAATACGCCCGTCAAGAGAATACCACCTGTCGTGCGAAGTACACCCATCGTGCGAAGTATGTCCGCTTATTTATTTATTTTTTTATTTTTTTGATGCTGAACGAAGTAAAGAAGCTTATGTTTTTACAATGATGTTTAGGTTTTTCTTCTTCGTCTTCTGTTAACGCTTTTTCGTATAGAAATACTTGTCCGAAAATGTGTCGATCAGTTAACAGAAATCCGGACATACCACGGGTATTCTTAACTCCTCGGGTCAGATACACTTGCTGGGGTGTGTAGAATTTTAAAGAAACCATGAATCACATTTCTTCAACGACACGATTCTGAACGAAGGACGTTAATAATATAAAGAACAAAAATTGTCAATAATAATCGTAATTTTCAACACACCCACCAGGAGTATCTGACCTGAAGAGCGAAAAAAACCCGTGGTGCCAAATATGCCCGGATTTCTTGTCTATACTTTACTTTATTTTATCTAATAATTTTAAAAAATGAGAAAAAAAAATGTAAGAAAAAAATGTCCAAATTTTTTTTTTTTACATTTTCATAATTTACTTGCTTCAAAATATTTCTTAATTTATTGTTTAACTATGTTTAAATTTTGTCGGTCTTTTTTTGTCAAATTTTGAGTAGTTCTTCCCAAATATTGAAAAAATAATTGAAAAAAAATTATTACTTTAAAGTATCATTTAAAGCCAAATTTGGTTTCAAAAAGTTATTAGTCGAGACTTTCGGACATGTATTTCCATACGAAAATGTGTTTACATGAAAAATAAAAATAAATAAATCATCTACATTTTTTTTCTACATATTTTCAAAATTATCTTACGCCAAAGTATTTCTTATATTATTGTCTATTTATGTTTTAATTTTCATAAAGTTTGCATCAAAAAATGGTGTTCGAGTCTTTTTTGACAAATTTTGCGTAGTTTTCCCCAAATTTTGAGAAAACTATTGAGAATTTCGAAAAATAACCTCTTTAAATTACCATCCTAAGGCAAATCCGATTTAAAAAAAACGGCTGCTCGAGAATTTTGAACGAGTATTTCTTTACGAAAAAGTGTTCACAGGAAAAAATAAACATCATTGTAAAAACACTAACTTCTTCACTTCGTTTAAAATCTAAAACGTAATGTGATTTAGATTGAGAAAAAAATTGTTATTTTGCGTAAAAACAATCAGTTCCTTATGAACTCCAACTGTCTTTCAAACGATTATCATAAAAGATTAAAATAACGGCTTTTAAGATTTTTCAGGTCGTTAGACATAATATTGTACACGAGTAAGCGTTTATTGAATTTTCAACTCGTAAAATCAAATCAGAGAAAAACGAGAAATATCCATTATTTCCAAAATTCTATATTATCTAACACGACGCAGTCGTTAATTGTTTTTTCGAAAATTTCATTCGCTCTGAACAACACTGTTGTCGATAATATGGAAATATTTCAAGTTTTTATTAGGTAAGTATACAATTAGATTTAGAATAAAATTACTACTTATGTTTTTACTAGATATATTTTTCTCATTTTTGTAAAAACTATTGAGATTTTGAAAATCTCCATCACCTCCTTAAATTATATCATTTAGAATTAATTATTTAGAAATAATTTTATTAATTTTTTTGTCATCGTTCTACAGCGAATAATTTTTAAAATGAGAATTCAAGCGTAGAACTTACAAACATACACATTTTTCTTTATATTGTGTTAAAAAATTTGGTTGTTACATTATAATACATCAAAATAATTGTGTTATAATATTATATAATATTCGCATAGAGGTCGTAATCCAAACACGCGCCGCCGTCCTAAACCCATTAAATAATATAATATGAGCTCGATTCGTTGGGCAACAGCACGTACGATGTGGCGCATAATAAATTTATTGTCATCGCGGTTGGTTAGCCGGTGAGAGAAGCATATTATTATTATTATTATTATTATTGTTATTACTGTTATAAATATTTTACACATTACACTGCACATTGTCCATAATTGATGCCTACTTAGTGGGCTAAACCCACGTCCGATTCGACGTTGTAAATCAATATTTAATCAAACGCGATCGTTAGTTTACATCCAGTGGTTCTCAACCGGTGTGTCGCGACACCCTAGTGTGTCGCGTATTACTGTTAGGCGTGTCACCAAAAAAAATTGTTTATTTATATTTTAGAGTTTAAACCTTGTATAAACCTTATACTGTAAAGAAAGGTTCACACTACACCATAATATCACAAATATCTCGCTGAATTTTTTTATGAAAACATAAAATCTTTAACTATGTAAATTTATAATTTTAAATTCTGGATATAGATCGAAGAAACTAGTGTCTTTACAATGATGTTATTTTTTATTTTTATTTCTGTAAACACATGTTAACACTGTAAATACCATTTCTCAGTTAATAGTGGAATAATAAAACTGGATGGGTAAAAAATAAATAATTTTTGTTATAATAACAAACTTTATAGATTTTTTGAGTAAAATTGTTTCGAATAAACTGAAGCTTTCCACAGAATCGTTTCAATACACCCATCAAGAGTACTCCATCCAAGGATCGAAGAATACCCACGGTGCTGAGTAAATCCACCTTTTTTTTTTGTAATAAAATATTAACACGTATAGGTGTAATAATTTACATAGATAATTTTATAGTTATTTTTTCAAAAATACAATAATTGAATTGAGTGTGTCATTTTTATGGATCCAAATTAGGGTATCGTCTTATATAAAAGGTTGAGAACCACTGGTTTACACGATATGTTAATAATATTATGAGGATAAGACGTCGACGAAATCAGGGGTGTATAAAACGGAAGAGATGGGGTTTAGATCCCATCCCTATGTCGTTTTTTATTTGTTTTATTTTTTTTTTTAGACTCTGCAAGTGTAATGAAAGAGCCAGTGCTCGTAGTACAATGTGTAATGTTTATTTATTTCATTTTTCAAAATTCTCAATATATTTTCCAAAACCGAGGAAAACCCGACGAAACACATTTTGTAAAAAGGCAAAATACGCAGTAAATCTATTTTGATAATTTCACCATAATCCAAAAACGTATGCGATTAGAAGAGATTAGGAAATTTCTACCCGTTATCGAGAATAGTGTAATACAAACGCGTGTAAAATTTTCAAAAGAATTTTATCACATTTGGTATTTATACAGAATTTTGAAATTATCTTGTGTCCCGTTATTACTTGTATAATAAAATGTTGATTTCTTATAAGCTAAAAATTTAACATAACCTCGCTCATATAGAAATCCGGTCAATTTGGAAAACTGGTCATTTTTACATAAAGTTATAATTATATTTTTTTTTTTCAATCAAAACCTCATAAAACGATAAAACATTCAGTTCTTAATCTTATAAAAATTTCTATTTTACAAAAGAATCCTCGTGTGTTTTTTTTTAAGTTATTCATGAAAATCTACATAATAAATAATTTTTTATTAGCGTCAAAATTTTAGAATTACGGCTAAAATGACGATTAATCCAAATAATGGCACAGATTTTTCTTCGTTATTATTACGTAACATATTCAATTTATTGTTTTTAGGAACGGTTTTTTAAAATAAAAAATTAGTTTAATATGTTAAAAATAACAAAGGTCGGACATACTTCGTACCATGGTTGTACACTTGGGTGAAAGGGTGGGATATTCTTGATGGGTGTATTGAATTTTAAAGAAACGATAAATCATTCCTTCAATAAAACGATTCTGAACAGTGTTTATACACATTTTTTTGTTAACATGGCCAAAATGGTTACAATGGTTACCATGGCCACAATGATCAAGACAATGGTCACAAAGGTCCCCCCGACAATGGCCAACAATCAAAGCGACAAATGTCATACCTTTTGAAAAAATGGGAATTTCGAAAAATTCTAAGTATAAAGTACGATCTATTGTCGAATTCTGATTTAAGAAGTGGCTGATTTATTATATTATTTATTATTTAGTAAGCCTTTGGATAAGTTTTTCTATGCACAAAATTTTTCACAGACCGGAAAAAAAATAAATAATAAACTTCATTGTGTGAATTCATAAACGTCTACACTCCGCTTAAAATCTGAAACTATTAAAGTAAAATAATTCTTAATAACTATAATTTGGTGGGACCTATAATGGCTTGTCAGTTATTGAAAAAATACTTTTATGGTGACACAATGTAATTAACGAATAAATAATATATAATTAGTCGTAAAGAGAATATACACGGACACGGTTTATAAATAAAGCAAATGGTTATCGCATTTTCTGACGTTCAGGAGTATTTTCCACAATTTATCCTTAACGACCAATTAAATTACTGATTTATAAATATTAATCAGGACTTTTTTTTTTTTAGATTTATTTTATACATTCCATCAATTTAATACCTACGAGTATTACTGAGTACAGTGTTATTATTGCAGTCTCAACTCTCGAACAGAAACCTGAATTCGTTTTTATATATTTATTATTTTATTTATTTCATTATTTCACGTTAACACATCCGTAAAAGGATAAATCTCTATTGAAAATCATTAGAGGGGGGTATGAGGGGTGTACTGCAACTAACATTTTTTCTTGCCTCACTGTTGAAAAATTTCGCGCCGCCCCTTTCCTCCATTCTCAAAGTATGTCAGGCCTCGGATTGAAATGACAAATGTATAAAATAATATGCGTGTACACCAGTGGTGCATTTAGAATATTTGCACCCCGGGGCGAAATAATTTTACCCCCCCCCCTCCCACTGACTTGTTGATAGTCTTTACAACCTCAGACCTTCCCTCTCCACCCTCAATTAACTCAAAAAATGTGCCTTTTGCTTATTTCGAATAACATTTTAAAATATATATTCTAGGGTTTAACAGTATAATATTTCAGTGTTTTATTTAATCAAAAAATTATACCAAATAATAGTGAAATAGTAATAGTAATGTTATGTAAGTTATATATATATTATGTTAAAATGTCTTACTTTTTCATCCGTAGATATAAATAGTCAACGGCTAGAAATGTCTTATTCTATGTATAATAATAAAAAAAAAAAAAATTATCGAGTCAGATAAGAAAATAGTCAAATGAATATATTTTTGTATAATTAGAGATGAATTTTTTTTTAAGAAACTCTAAAATGTTGGCGCCCGGGGCATTTGCCTCTTTCGACCCCCCCTTAAATGCGCCACTGGTGATCACACTGTACTTTTCGTGTAAATTAAGTATTTATTGCGAGCCACCGGATTCGCGGTGCTGCAGGTCCCGCAATTCAATAATAATAAATTAATAATCATTATGTAAATAAATTATAAATTGTAAATTAAATAATATTGTTAATTATTATGTAAATACTGTGTCCGTATAACGTGTGCAAACGTAATATATATATTATACACGATATCGTTTGAACGTAGGTAGACAGAATATAAATATATTATTTCGATTTTCGAGTATATAATACTGCACGCGATAATATTATAATAATATGCTCGAGCTCGAACAAAACGCCGATTTGACATGGACCTGCAGCATCCGTTGGACTGGACCGAAATTGAGTAACGATTGTGTTCCCTTGCGACCCCGACAACAAAACGTGACAAACCTATAACAATAGAATTTACAGTAATATAGTAATTAATTAGTTTGTAAAATACTCAAAGATTATTTATTATTTTAGTTTAGTAATATAAGTATTAAGGCTGGGATTTCGATGCGATGTCATTTTAGATTCTGAACGAAGTGAAAAAGCTAATGTTTTTACAATGATGTTTATTTTTTATTTTTTTTTTTCTGTGTACAGATTTTCGTATGGAAATACTTGTCCAAAAGTTTCGATCAATAACTTTTTGAAACCGGATTTGCCTCTAAATTCTACTTTAGAGAGGTCATTTTTTAAATTTCTCAATTCTTCATTTTTTTTTTTATGGAAAACTACCTAAAATTTGACAAAAACGACTCGGAAACCATCAGTTTTTCATCCGAACTATATGAAAATTTAAACATACATAGAAAATTATATAAGAAAGATTTTGGCACAAGAAAATTTTGAAAATGTGAAAAAAAATTTTGGATATTTTTCTAACATTTTTTTTTCTCGTTTATTTTTTTATATTATTAACTTCCCTCGTTCAGAATCGTTTTATTCAATACAACTGTCAAGAGAATCCCACCCGTCGTGCGAAGAACACCCATCGTGCGAAGTATGTCCGGCTTTTTTTCCCCGCTGTCCCAAAACATAGACCCGCAAACAGAAAATGCGTTTCAGGCGAAACTGATTATTTCAATTTTATTTTTCGTTTTCTTACATTTTTTATTTTTTTTTTTTTTTTTGATAAGTTTAACTTTTAAACGCCTTTTTTTAAGTTTTTAAAGCATTTTTCACAATTACGTGAATCATATAAATATTAAATAAACAGGAACCTATTTTATTAATCGATTTTAAGAAATCGAAAAACAGACATTGAACGAGTAAATTTTGATATTCAAAAACTCGAATCAGAAAATTTTATAAGCAAAATATTATTATATTGATAGTTGGAAAATTATAAATTTTATTATTTTTATATTTATAATATATTATGATTCACTACTAGAAAATAACTTTGTGTAGATTGGTCGAATGTTATATTTTGGTAAAATCACAACAACAAAAAATAATAAAAATGTAAACCTCATGTTGAAAAAAAATAATAATAAATTATTTAAAAATATACGGAAATTTTCCATGAAATAATCTCTAACAATATTTTGACCGTGCGTGTGAAATAAATTTAATTCATTTTTATAATATATGAGGCGAATAGAAAAAAATAAATAAATATTCGCCTCATCTAAAACACATATAGAACTTTGGCGACAAAATCTAAAATTAGCATTTCGGTAAAAGCGTATAATATGACAACGTCAAAAGTTGACACACAAATTATAACGGTTATTGCGCGCCCAAGTGATAAATTACATAATATAAATGTTAAAATAATGTCAGTATGTCACAATGAAATAGTCGCGTTAAAAACTTGTTTTATACAAACACATGTCTGCGTTCAATCAGTGCGGTGATTCGTCAAAATGTATGTTCCGCGGGTTTGGATCCAAAACGATCTATATGTGGGAAAATGCGATTTTCAATAAAGTTGAATATTTTGCAACTTAAAATCATTCGATTTGGATGCGAAAATTATCAACACGAGTTTTGAATTAAATCAGAAGTATGTCTATGCGGATCATTAAGAACTTAATAGTTAAATAATATTCATAGAGCCAAACTTGAAACCTCTTTACCTCTTTGGTTTCTTTCTTTTTTCTAGAGAGAAACCCTTTTTTGTACAAAAGTAAAAATATTGTATTGCAAAAATCAATTTTAATACCAACCGAACATATAAAATAATAATTTGTATTCACACCATAAATACACTCAATAAATACATTTTATTTAATTAATATACCATCAAATATTGTATAAATGGTTTTGAACTCAAATGAAATATTAACTAGATTAATAAGTAATTAATTAACAGACTATTATCTGTATTCTGTATTTTAGATTCTGAATGAAGTGAAGAAGCTAGTGTTTTTACAATGATGTTTATTTTTTATTTATTTATTTTTTTTTTTTGTGTACAACTTTTCGTATAGAAATACTTGTCCAAAAGTTTCGATCAATAACTTTTTGAAACTAAATTCGCCTCTAGATTGTACTTAGGAGAGGTCATTTTTTGAATTTCTCAACTCTTCAATGTTTTTTTTGGAAAAAACTACCCAAAATTTGACTCGAAAACCATCATTTTTTGATCAGAATTTTATGAAAATTTAAACATAGATAGAGAATCCTATAAAAAAGATTTTGGCGTGAGAAAATTTTGAAAATGTGAAATAAAATTTTGGACATTTTTCGAACATTTTTTTTTTCTTATATTATTAACTTCCTTCGTTCAGAATCGTTTTACTGAAGAAATGATTTATCGTTTCTTTAAAATTCAATACACGCGTCAACAGAATACCACCCGTCGTGCGAAGTACACCCATCGTGCGAAGTATGTCCGGCTTTTTAAATAATGAAACAACTATTTAGAACAGAGATCCGTAATTTTTTTTGCAGGTCGATCGATTATACATTACGCGGCGGACGCTTTGAGAAAAACAAAGAATGAAACGAAACTATATAATAATATTAATCGAAAAAAAAAACTTTATACGTCAGTTATAACTTTTACGTTTTGCCAACGAAATGAGAAACAGAATATCGATTTTACAAAGATAAACTACCAACTTTTTTCGGAGGAGAAAACGAAAGACGTATTAGTATGGTATAAAAGTTTTTAACGACTCGACGAACGGAAAACGGACGAATCCCGTCGTAGTTGTTTTATAAAAGTAGGTATATAATATTATTATCGTTTTCGTATAATAATACAACTAGTCGGAGAATCGCCAAAAACTACAATATTATTACACACATGGGAAATTGGGCGAAAATCCTCGCAACTTCCCATTCTCCACCGGACGAGTTTTTGTTGCACCGCGTTTTTAACGACGTCACATAAAGCGGGTTTTTTTTTTAGATTCTGAACGAAGTGAAGAAGCTAGTGTTTTTACAATGATGTTTATTTTTACCTACTTTAATTTGATTTAATGAAATTGAAAAATACATGTCCATATATTATTATATAAATTAGAACTCATGTGTTGAACAAGTCGTTCACATTTCTTACTTCAATAAAACTACATTTATGCTGTACAATAATATGTAAAAAATCTAAAAATTCGGACTATATCATTTTTACCTATTTGAACACCCTACTACGGTGCGAAATTAGGATAAAATATTGGGGGGAGGGTAAGGGACTAACATTTGTGTTTATTGGATTTAACCCCCGCCCCTCATTAAAGGCATTTACCTTAAATAGTTTTTAAAAAATCTAGGAAGGCTTTTTTTGGGGAGGGAGGCTAAACTTTCTAACCCCTTTATTTGTGTCTATAAGGGATGTGCAGTCAAAACAAGTCATTGAAAAAAAACCCTGTGACATAAAACGTAAATCGTTCCGAATTTTCCACCGCTCTTTGAAATCTCCTAAATATTGCGTACTAAGAAAACCACGCACCGCGACAGTAATCTCCGTATCTCCGCGGAGGGTAGTTTTGAAACTTTTCTTTCGTCAACATTATAATAATATTATTATAACGTAGGTCCGACTCGAGGAGAATTTAAATAATATATACGAAATTAAATAAACGAGAAAAGTTACTTCGCGGCGGCGGTGGCAACGACGATGTCGTTTACTTCTCCGCTTTTAACGCGATCAACAGCTATTTTAATAATAATATTAAACGATTATTCAAAATAATATGATTTTGGATTTAGTAGTTTCAGCGAAAACTCGTCCCGAGTAAAATATGTTGTATGTACCTAATTACTTAGATTATTTTTTTAGATTCTGAACAAAGTGAAGAAGCTAGTGTTTTTACAATGATATTTATTTATTTTTTTTTCTGTGTACAACTTTTCGAAAAAAAAAATTTGAACATTTTTCTAACATTTTTTTTCTTATTTATTTTTTATATTATTAACTTCCCTCGTTCAGAATCGTTTTATTGAAGAAATGATTTATCGTTTCTTTAAAATTAAATACACCAGTCAAGAGAATCCCACCCGTCGTGTGAAGAACACCCATCGTGCGAAGTAAGTCCGGCTTTTTTTTTTAATGTGAACGCGACACTGAGAAACGACGAAAAGTTCTTCGAAAAGTCCCGCAGCGTGCGTTCTTCGAAAGAAAGTTATTTTTAAACGGATAAAAGATAATATTATATCCAAAACAAATACACGACGCAATAATAACATAATTTGATCGAGAAATCACTCATATCATTTGAACACAGTAAACGCATTTTGTCGTATAATACTATCTTGTAATAATTGCAGTATTTCTTGGAAATGGAGTTTTCGACGAAAAATACTTTAAGCGCAATACAATTATTACTACCGACTGACAGTCGAAGAGCACAAGACTCGAAAAAGTTTAAAAAGTTCCATTAATCGAAAAATTCACTTATCAAATTTCTACGGCCGACATAAGACCGGCCGCCCAACAATCATCGATGACAGTTGTTTACATGGCCGTATCCAAGGGGGTAGTTTTTCAAGGTTCAACCCCCCAAGACTTTTTGAAAAAATTCTTATCCTAAATTTAAAAATGCCGGACATACTTCACTTTCCGGGTGAGATATTCTTGGAGATTGTATTGAATTTTAAAGAAATGATACAATTATTTTTGAGATTCTGAATGAAGTGAAGAAGCTTATGATTTTACAATGATGTTTATTTTTATTTTTTTATTTTTTCTCTTTCTGTGAACACTTTTTCGTAAGTATAATTTTACAAAGGGATTCGTGTTTCATATTTATTAATAGTGACATACTATTCAGTGTTTATAAAGGTGGCCACACACTACACGGTTTTAAATGTCCGTGTACACTGTACAGTATCTTTGTGAGAATTTCCAGTGAGAATTTCATTGTGAATATTTTGGTGCAATAAAATTTCTTACGGACAAAGAATTAAACATTTTACAAGGGTTTGATTGAAAAAAATAATCGGAGAAAGTACGGATAAATTACCTATTTTATTATATATATATTTTATTAACACACAAAAGGTTGAGAGGTTGACAGGTGATGTTTTATTGCATCTTTTTTTAAAATTATTGTTGTTATTATAATTATCGTCGTAATATTAATGTTAATTGACAGCAGGTGATATGTATAATATAATATTTTAATAGTTTAAAGTCTTATTTGATTAAATATCCGAATAGCCAATCAGGTATGAACCAATCAGATTTTGACCAATGACAATCGTTTTGCTTTCAATTATAAAATAAAATTCATAACGGCCGTTTGACCGTCGTCTCGTCGTCACTGTTCAAACCGATGCGGCAACGGAGAGTTCGTCTCGCTGATCGGTTTCACTCACTCCTCTCTCTTCCTCTCCTTTCTCTCTTTCTCTTTTCTCTATCTCTCTTCTCTTTTCTCTATCTCTCTTCTCTCTTCTCTCTCTCTCTCTCTCCTCTCTCTCTCTCTCTCCTCTCTCTCTCTCTCTTCTTAC
>JAIPRM010013816.1:0-11146 GCA_025469315.1 Stegophylla sp. TES_Ste_2020
AGTGAAGAAGCTAGTGTTTTTACAATGATGTTTATTTTTTTTTTTCTGTGTACAACTTTTCGTATGGAAATACTTGTCCAAAAGTTTCGACCAATAGCTTTTTGAAACTGGATTTGCCTCTTGATTGATAGAGAGGTCATTTTTTGAATTTATCAATTCTTCAATTTTTTTTTTTGGAAAAAACTACTCAAAATTTGACAAAAACGACTCGAAAACCATCATTTTTTTATCCGAATTTTATGAAAATTTAAACATAGATAGAAAATCCTATAAAAAAGATTTTGGCGCAAGAAAATTTTGAAAATGTGAAAAAAAATTTTGGACATTTTTCGAAAAATTTTTTTTTTCTATATTATCAACTTCCTTCGTTCAGAATCGTTTTACTGAAGAAATGATTTATCATTTCTTTAAAATTTAATACACCCGTCAAGAGAATACCACCTGTCGTGCGAAGTACACCCATCGTGCGAAGTATGTCCGGTTTTTTTTTTTATTTTTATTTAGGTTTTTCAAATATACATATATAATTTAATTGAAAAATTTTAAAATAAAATTAATTTAATTCATGAAACGTTTTTCAAGCAATTATTTTATTTTGTATACTTATTTCTGGAAATGTAAGTTAATTTTACATTTTCTTCATACCCTTTTGAGATTATCTACGAAGCTTCATTAAATCCACCTACTTAAGAGTACTAATTGATTAATAAAATACTTGTAATTATGAAAATTTTGCTTAATAAAAAAAAAGTGCATATTTTTAGAACTAGTACTTTTTAAGAGCATTAAATTCCGAGCCTTAGTTATAATCATTGCTCGTTGTGATCGATCTACCGAAAATACGTCGGTCGGCAATTGAACGTATTTTTATCGCATTGTATGATGAATGAATATATGTATTATGAAGCTACAACTATCGCGTATAATATAATATAATAATAATAAGCATGTCAAGCGTGATATCGTACAGAGATACCAACTATATCGTATACAGAATAGGGGTATAGAAATCAGAAAAAAAACTTCGCATTTACACGTCACTTGCAACATTATTTCATTGTAATTCGATGGTGCACGTGAACGGGCTTGAATTTTACGGGTAACCGCATAATATACGTTTCAACGTCACGTTCGTCCGACGTGAAAAAAAAAATTACACAAAACATTATACACGTCACGTGATTTTCGTTTCGTCGGTTTTTATATATACGTCTAGATTTTCGTGCAACAAAACGCGTTTCAACCACCACTAGTAGGGTGGTCAGATAAAATTTGACATTTGACAAAAATGAATAGTTTAATATCATAAACATTTAACATAATATATAAACTATTAAGTCTAATTCAGGGACATAACAATTATTAATGTGTCAGTCAAAAACCAGTACAAAAATATTTTTAGAAATCCGGGACACTATATTTAAATCACTTAAAACTTTAACGAACCTAATCAAATCTACAATAAAATATAAAATACTCAAAATTTTATCAATGAAATTAGAAAATTTACTTTGTTTTCAACAAATACTAGTTTTGAGAGAACATAATAGTCTAATAATTCATAAAGACTTAACTAATATTTTTCACTTTTTCCTTTTGTTTTCACCATACAATTTTGTGTACTATGATGGATATTCTCAAAAAGTGAACGGTTTAATATTATAAACATAATATTATATAACCTATAAAGTGTAATTCTGGGGCATTACAATGTGTCAGTTAAAAACCGGTACAAAATGATGGGGGGGGGTACAAAGGAACATTGATTCTCAAAACCAAAAACGTCTCGAATAATCAGGAACGAATGGTCGCCCTAACCATCACGCTTACAACGCAAAGGAGATGTCAGTAGGTAGTAGAGAAATGAGTGTTCTGAGTCTATTTTTCAAAAAATCACGAAAATTTGGCGGGCGATTTCCACCTATTTTTAGTGATGCCTTTTTTTCATGTGTATGTGTAGACAAGTTTCTTACTTCTCTACTAAGGAAACTTGTGTAAACGTGTGAATTTAAAGAAATGGTTGTCTCACTATATTGTATTTGTAAAACGAATATTTGTGTACTTAAAATAAATATGTGTAGTGTAAAATAAAAATATATGTGTTTTGTAAATATTTTTGAGTGGAATAAAAATAGTGTGTAAATTATAAAATATAGTCTTTTTTTTTTTCTTTTTACACGATAAAATGATGTGAAAATCGCTCGTTAAATTTTTGTGCTTTTCCTTGTAAAAAAACGGTAACAGAACATACATATAGGGTATTTTGAAAAAAAATCACACATTTTAAATTGGTGAAAATCACTCGCCAAATAGGTGGAAATCGCCAGCTAAATTTTCGTGATTTCCCTGTAATTTTTTTGAAAAATGGATTCAAAACATACATTTTTCTACTACTAATTACCGCGGCCGGTAGAGGTCATTTTATCCGCGACCAGCGGAGGCGCAAATGTTTTTGAATCACGAGGCAACTACAATAATCCTTTTTTACCAAAACACCCATCACCACCACTCAAACTTTGTAACACGGCAGACAAGCGGCGACTGGAAACGGTACCCCCTCCACCCCACAACCAGTCGGCAGAGGTACACGAAAAAATAGTTCATGGATTAGGATGACCGACCACACGTCCTGTTTTTCGTCGGCTTGATATCATGTTTTTTTTTCCACCGGAATTAAACGGGACGAATTTAGTGCTGTTTTCCGTGACATTTAATTTAATTAAATTTCATTTGATCTTGTGTTGTACTATTTTTTTTTTCTTCAAAAATCGATTAACTCGATTTTTTTGATAAAAATGTCATCTGTAATAAATCCAATTGTTTTGACATAGTATAACGGAATCGCGTGCGAAAAAAAAACGATATTTGTTGACAATCGAATTGCGCGTTTTTTCGAGACGGAGCCGAATGGCGTGCACATATTAGATTCTGAACGAAGTGAAGATACTAGTGTTTTTACAATGATATTTTTTTTTTCTGTGTACAACTTTTCGTTGTACTCAACAAATCTAGGAGGAAAAGCCTCATAGTAGGAACTAGGAAATAAAACCCTAAGGAAAAATCGTTATTAAGTAAATATATTTATACCTTAGCCTATCTATGCATTTGATAACCTAAATATAAATGTAAATACAATTTATGATTGGTTTAAAATTTACGTTAGAAATATTTTATTTATTCTGATATCATCTAGATTCTAGAATATGCCATTGTACTTTTAGATTCTGAACGAAGTGAAGAAACTAGTGTTTTTACAATGATGTTTATTTAACTTTTCGTATAGAAGTATTTGTCCAAAATTTTCGATCAGTAACTTTTTGAAACCGGATTTGCCTTTAGATTGTACTTTAGAGAGGTCAGTCACAAATTCTTCAATTTTTTTTTTTTTTTTGAAAAAAACTACCCAAAATTTGACAAAAACGACTCAAAAACCATCATTTTTTGATTCGAATTTTATGAAAATTTAAACACAGATAGAAAATCATATAAGAAAGATTTTGGCGCAAGAAACTTTGAAAATGTGAAAAAAAAATTTTGGACATTTTTCCAACATTTTTTTGCGCCAAAATCTTTCTTATATGATTTTCTATCTGTGTTTAAATTTTCATAAAATTCAATACACCCGTCAAGAGAATCCCACCCGTCATGCGAAGAACACCCATCGTGCGAAGTATGTCCGGTTTTTTTTCCTTGAGATTTTACGACATTGATCTTCCACCACTTAAGTTTCTGATAAATTCGATGGTTTCAATAATTCAACGTCATATCATCACTGTATATGCAGTACAGATACGTAGATCATAAATACCAATACATAAAATCCTAGAAAAATAAATCAAACCGGCTTTTTTATTTTGATAGTCAATATATTTATTTTACCTACTGCAAAAAAGTGATCTATTTTTATTTTTATTTTTTAATATCGTCACCCTAATCTAGACACAAGGTTCATCAATTTTCACCAGCATATTCAAGTCACATTGAATATTTTCAAAAGGATACTAGATAAATATGCTGTTTTCAAAAATAAAAATATTCATTCGTATATATATATATATATATATATATATATTTACGCAAACAAAATATCTCAGATACTGTTCACCTCTACCCACTTCCCTGATTCAGTTTTTCAACAGTTCGTCATCATGTCAAGTTCATATATTTATATTAAAAAGTAAATCAACTTTTGCTTCGAAATGTAAGAGACATGCCAAATCACAATGCACAAAATACTTGAACTGTGTAATTGAATAAATAATCATTTCGATTTGTTTAAAACGATAACGAAAACTTTAAATTAAGGTTTTATATATATTATCGTTTATGACGTGACCTAAAAGTCTTCCGTTACGACGACATACAATTTTATTTTTCGGTCGATATTAAAGAAACTCAAGCTCGGCCAAATGTAAAAGTCAATCAATGCACTGAATAACCGAGAGTAGGATTCGTTTTTTACCAAATGATATTAAATTCTTTTTTGAGAGATCTAATACCTAACGCTATATTAATACCTTTATGATATTAATTTTTTCTCACAATTGACAATCATCAATGAGCTGTATGTGAGAAAAATACTTAATACCAATTTTAACCAACAATATATTTTTGTCTTGCAAGTGACACAAGTCATTCAATGCACTGCATGCAAGATAAAAAACGTAATTGTTTGTATTAACAAAGAGTTTATTTCTCGGTGACAGAAAAGATATACTTCAAAAGGAGATTTTAAAAACAAATAAAATAATTTGAAAACTCGAAAAAGTATAGCAAAATTAATAATGAGTTTTTAATACTTTATCTTCAACAGTATATTGAATAAAAATTATTTCAATAGAAAAATATAAACACGTAAAAGTAAAAAACGACTTGACATCAGAAGGGAGTCTTGGCCACCGTTCTGACAAGTCCGTCTGCCAAAACGAGTTCATCCTTCTCGACTGACTCTGTATCGTCTTTTTCGATTCAACGACGTCCCAAAACAGATATGGTCGAAATCCTCTGACGTCATCTTTACAAATTTTATTAATATCTAAATCCGTGTGATTTTTCCTTACTGGCTAGTTCCCATACAACGTATTTTTTATGTCTCGGCAGCATTCTGCATCATTGAAGAATGATTAGTCTTACTATATGATACAGCTTAAAATACTTAATCGGTTAAAACTAATATTAAAGGTATTATTAAGTATATACGCCTTTCTATTACTTGCACACACACTCACACATATTGTATTCTCTATAATACAACAACATAGTATAATATATTTCATTAATTCTTAAAAATGTTTATACTTTTACCAATTATTGCTACCAGATCGCAACGAATGACAAATAATTCACTTATATTAATTCTTTACCGAAATAGAAAATGGAAAATTTGTAGATAAGCTATGCGTTTAACTCAAATCTTGAAAAATGTCACTTATACCCCTTTCATTTTAAGCAGAGTAGGTGAAAACTCTGGCCTTATTGAAAAAACCTAACTCGATCGGGGTTTTTTTTTTTTTTTTTAAGCAAACCCCAAAATACCCAAAAACCTGCTGAGTCTAATATGATGTTGTATAACTAAGCAGTTTTATCGGTTATTTTTCATATTAATTCAGTTGCACTATTTTTCATCTTATCAATTATGGAATAATGAGCTTTTGATTTTTTTTAATCTTTTAATGTTTTCATTATTTTGGTTTCTCATTATCTTTTGTTTAAAATTTTTTAAATTTTTAAATTTTTTATTGAATTATCTTTTTTTTTTGTAAAGTCTAAATACTTCGAAAACTAATAATAAAGCAGTCTAAAGCATTTCTAAATGTCAAAAAAATTTTAAATGGATTCTACCCATGATAAAGCCAGCTTTTTTCAATAATATTTTTTTTAAATAATGAGTTTTGGTTTTTTCTATGAGTTTTTAACAATTTTAATGGGTTTAACGCAGCCCGGATTTTTGCGGGCTGGTTTTTTTTCATGCCAATTCTGGTTCTCGAGCGCCTCGAATGTAATTTTCCAATTCATAATGTGCTATTCATAATAATTATTTTTTAATAATACTGTTGAAATCATTCGCAGTTTTACTCTACAGCCCGTTAACAATATTTTATCAACAATTAACATCAATCAAAAGTAGTGAATCGAGAAAACTGCATAACGAAAGAAAAAAAAATGTACGCAGATAAAAAATGGTAGATTCAATATATAACGTTTCATACCGTACGGTATACGAGGAATAAATATTAATATTTACAGGTCGAGTGCACTCAAAAAATCACTAGCTATTCATTCGTGTAAGCGTATAATATATTTTTATGGCAGTTTAAAAAAAAATATATATATATATATTTAGGTAGTTTTATTTTTCCTTGCGTATAACAACGCTTAGGGTTGTATTATTGCAACAAACACGCGGTATTTATTAAAATGCAATATTTTATATGTACATCCGCCGCCGTTCCTCGAACTTTA
Organism: Stegophylla sp. TES_Ste_2020; assembly: GCA_025469315.1. Lineage (NCBI taxonomy): Eukaryota > Metazoa > Arthropoda > Insecta > Hemiptera > Aphididae > Stegophylla > Stegophylla sp. TES_Ste_2020. The sequence continues at coordinate 6,463 of JAIPRM010013816.1, forward strand.
TTACGACATAATATTGTCACCGTTCGAGTAGAAAACAGGCTTTGTCGACGACGACGACGACAACGACGCAATATAATAATACATAATAAGAACGCGAGTTCTTCGGAATAATAAATAATAGGATCAAACGGTATGTGATTTTTTTTTTTTTTTTTTGTACACATAATATTATATTATAATATTCAGAAAATCATTTTCATTTTCTTGCACGTGTGCATGACGTCGATATGCGAACGAAACGTTTTTTTTTTCATCAACAAAGCGTATGAAATTCCTCGTAACGAAAGTCAATAATAATATTTTTTATTTCGTCGAGTGCGTTTCGCGTGCTTTGGACACATACCGTTTTATTAATAGAAGAGATGCACGTTTAAATCTGTATAGTATATAAAACATGTTCGCGCGTGTTACCATAACAATATTGTGATGTGTGCATAGGGTAGCTGGGTGTCACGGTTGGTGAATTTTCAATTATTTATTTATTTATTTATTTTTTGAGGATGGGAGGTTTGAAAATTCAAGAGTAAAAGCATAATGTAGCTTCAGTATTTTTTCGGTACGTCATAAAAGAAAGAGATAAAAATAATACAAAAAATATTGTTTTATAACTGAAAAAATGTTGACATATTAATCGTGATTTGTGCAGTTTTACACGGACGTTTTATAAAATTTCGATTTTTTTTTACCTTAACATTGTAAATAGTACGTTTTGGTCTAACAGCTTTTTTTTTATATAACAATTAATATCGAAAATTATCATATTTTTTTTTTTTTTTGTGGCTCTTATCGATTCTCCGCTATTTTTATAGTGTGATTTAATGTAAAACTCAATTTTACCAAAAATATCAATAGTTTTGGATTGTCACTAACCAACAATTCGGCCATTCGCGGTCCATTTAAATTTAATAATATTAAAAATGTTTTATTGTACGATCCAACTTTACAGGCAGTGTTGGGAATAGATAATTAAAATATTATCTAGATAAAGGTAATAGATTATTGATAAGAATTTATCTAGATAAAGATAATTGATAAAAATGCCTAAAGTATCTAGATAAAGATAATAGATAAATGTGATTTATGTAGATAAAAAAAAAATAGATAAAATTATTTTTTAGCACTTTTTTAAACTTGGCCAAAACTATGCAGTGGCATAAGTGCACAACCATAAATCTGCCAATAGCTAACCACTAGATTTAACACCAAATAATATTTAGCCTTGCCTGTATACTACACAGACTTACAAAGCCGGATCCCTCGTAAAACCTAAATACTTCACTAGAACGATGAGTAAAAAAAGATAACCAGTAGTTTTAAACTAGATAAAAATAATAGATGATGAAACTTTCATCTAGATAATTATTTAGATAAAATTATCTAGATAAGTCCCAACACGGTTAACAGATAAATATTTCATTTTTGAAAATACTGAACATTTTTTCCCCGTTGTACACGAAAATCATACAGAAAAATTACAAAATATATTTTATAGTATTAAAATTGTTGTCGAAAAATGAGTAAATAAAATAAATTAGACTTTTTAATTGTTATTTAAAAAAACTACAATTATTGCATATTTTTGCATATTTTTAATTAATTTGCATATTTTTAATATTGCATATTTTTGCGCGTATTTTAAATGCATATTTCTTACAATTTGTATGCAACAAGTCTCGAACTCTAGTGATAATCGTGTCTATTATACAAAGGATAATAGAGAAATTTCCACCTGTGGCTACATCAGAAAATTTAATCACGTCTTTTCGGTCGTACCCCGACTCGCCGAGATCATATTTCGCCGATGCTTCATATAATCTTTAAATTATTATATATCGGCGTTTTGTCCGTATACTTGACCATACTAATCTCGGACCTTTGCTCCAAGTCATTATGTTCATAATAATACAATACTATACTATACAGTATACACTGTATAAAGTCGATAAAACCGATGGTGTGTGGGGAACTTTATGTAACCTCACCATAATTCTTATATCATCTTTAGATAAAAAAGTTTTCCAGCAGCAGAGGATCGAGAGTCAAATTTGTCAATCAATTAAAGCATTCTTCAATTAGTCATTTCTTGCCACTCACGATTACCAATTATAAACTACGACTCGTCCGCTGATCAAATCTAAAATATACCTCGACTTGCAACGCGGAGACATTTCGCTTTGATAATCGTCAATTACATACATTTTATATCGTGGAAGCACCACTCTAGTCATGGAAACAATTAGGGGGGGGAAAGAGCTCGGGGTGCTAAGACCCCTCTTACTCAAAGCCTCACGATATTTTTGGAAATTTAATAAAGGTGTCCGCTATTTGAGCATTTCTCCATTGATAGGCATAGGCGTGTCCAGACTTTTTGGGCCGAAAAGGCACACATTGGTGTTAATGTATCAGTACCAGACAGAGTATTTGTCACCCAAAGCAAATTAAATTTTAGCACCCTATAATATCCCCTCCCCCATCTTTAAATTCAACATTTCTTTGAAAGAAAGCCTTTGATATTGAGCACCCCTAAATACACGGCACCCTGGGACAAGAATTACCGTTAGTCCAAACTTAGATCCAGCACTGTTATTTATAACATAAAATGAATTACCCATAAAATTAAAAAAATTAGAAGGTGAACATACTTCGCAATGGGTATTCTTCACTCCTCGGGTGGGATGCACTTAATGGGTGTATTGAATTTTAAAGAAACATTAAACATTTTTACAATAAAACGATTCTGACCAGAACTTTAATTTATTCTAAAAAATGATAATTTGATATGATAAAAAAAAAAAATATTTATTACTCAGCCTGTTTTATATTCCCCCGTTAACTAAAGAAAAAAAATGAGAAAAAAAGAAATAAAAAAAAAAAACTCGCATAAAAATATTTTTCTTACACCAAAACATTACTCATACTTATTATTATATCTTTATTCAAATTTTCATAAAGTTTGAATTAAAAATATATGTTTTAAAGTTTTTTTTGTCAAATTGAACATTATCTACAGTAAGTACAGATTTAGTTTTTATATAGATACAAATGGTAAAAAGAGTCAATAATAATAATGGTTTTTGTTTTTAAATTTATAAAAATGTAAATTAATATTTAATATATTAAATGTAATTTATCTTTTTTTGTCAATATTAGTCAAAATCGTAGATATTTATTTTAGTTGAATAAAGATTTGAAATAATCTTCATAAAACTAGGAGCATATATACAAAATCCATGTAATATTTTTGTAAAATAAAATTTTTACCCAACACTTTTATATATTTAACTTTGGATTAAATATCTACTATTTCAAATTACAGTAAAAATTGTAACGAGTCACATTTAAAAGTTACTTATAAATTATGCAACTAAGTTACGGAACTTAGATACATGTAACTGATTACTTCGCAACTATGAGTACTATGACGATATTGTTTACGAATATTAGTGAATCCCTGTAATGATGAATTTGTAAGTAGGTAATATAGTGATCAAAGAACACTGTCATCGTCAGTGTGAATAATAAAATTATATCTATATTAAACAATATCAACCTCAAATATTGAACTTTATGAACAATAAAAAATTTAAGACTATTATTATTTCTTTTGAATACCAACGTAATTCTTTTTAAATAATTAATATGCTTATGAAGTTTCCATCTCGTGTTCACCGGAAGGGCAAATTGTCCACCTTGGCTCCTTCGAGAACACGCCTATTTTGATAGTTAGTGAAAACCTCCGCTACAGATAGCTGTCCGCTATTAGGGGGTATCTTTTAAATTAAGTTTTACTGTAAATAAATGAAAAAAAATCGGCGAAACGGAAAGACGTTAAATAAATAAAAAAAATACGGTGTCGGCGAAATGGAACCTTGAATCGGGAATGGAGTCTTTTCAGGTTTTCAAAATGTTTATCCTCCCCGTACACTGTGCAGCGAGTTCTCTACGTGCGTAATCTGTGACGTTAATCTACGATTGACCCTCGGTAAATATTATTGTGTATTTTAGTGGACTCAAACGCACACGTCGCGGTAGACCCTACATAACACAACAAAGAGAAGCTGCGTCTTGGCGACAGTGAAACCGACCGAATGAAAAAATAATAATAACAAAAATTCTCTGCGAGACAAGTCAATTAATTGAGAAAGTATGTTTTTTTTTCGATAAAAGATCCTTTTTCTTCTGGGAAACATTCATTATGTACACCACGCCTTTGCGATTTCGTCGAAAACGAAATAGTTACCTACTGTGTTTACCTACTACTGTGTCATTGAAATAGTATATTGTGTGGCAAGAGCGCGAAGTGAGCAATATCAATCGAGGGTGACGTGTGCGGCACGATCTGTAGCAAAACCTCAGTCACCATCATAACGGGGGCTCTAAACCAGGGGTCGGCAACCTTTTTAACCCCGCGGGCCATATTTTTATACATTTTTCATCGAGGACCACATGACAAGAAAAAAGCAAAAATTACATATACCTATATACCTACTTACTTAGCATTAAAATGTTTATATATTCTATCAAAATTCGTAATACGAGTTCTGAGTATAAACTGGTATTCAGTTATTTTAGTTTTTTATTTCAAATCAAAAAAGTATGAGAGAGACAATTAAAAGAAAATATTTTTAAAAAATTTTTACAAAATCTTAAAATAAAATAAGAAAATTTTAAAATATAAAATTAA
>JAIPRM010013817.1:0-11146 GCA_025469315.1 Stegophylla sp. TES_Ste_2020
AAAAAGGAAAGCCATAAAAGATTTGTACACGGGCCGCAACTTACGTATGTACCTGAAAAACACGGGCCGCAACTTACATCATACCTTTTATCGTACCCTTTTTTGGGACGCAACTTACCGTCGCCGACCAATACTGATGATCATCTGTTGCTGTCAATACTAGCGGACCAGAGTTTCCCGACAGGTGACCACCTTGGGCTTGCCACCTGGTGGACCGTTAAGACTTTTTTATTTTGATAATTTTTTGATTTGAAAATGTAAAAAAATAATAATTTTCATGTAATATAAAAAGCTCAGTACTACCGGGTACCCAATATAAAATACACAATGTAACAAATAGTTTAATGGCCAGATACAACAGGGCTGTAACGGAGGATATACGTATGGCGGTGTATGTCATATACCTTTTGATGGTTTCGAATAAACGATCTATACACCTTCTCGTGTACTCTCTGTGAATTATGAAACTATCTCGAAATACAATTTTAACTTTTTATTTTTGGTTGATAACGAAAACTTGGATTAACGTTGAAATAAATTGTTACTTGAAAATCATTATTATCACAAATTATAATAAATTGTGCTCAATTATTGACATTTTACGAACATCACCAGTATTTATAATTTTATAGTTAATGAACAACTTTATGAACAATCAAATAATATATAGCTATGTTTTTAATGTAAAAGTATATTTGCATATGCTATTAGGTTAGATCAATAGTGTACATAATACATAATGCGGTTTACATAGGGTTTTATTTTAAATTTGATTATTAAAGCTTTCGTATGCAATAATATACTAATAAGTATTGTTATTTTAATGATTTCAATAAAGAAAATTGTTTAAAGTAAACACAATTATACAATATTTATAAAAAAAGTGTTTTGTTTTTTAATTTTATAATTTTAAATTATACACAATTCAAAACGTATTGCACAAAGCACTTAAGATATTACACCTAATGATGGTTAATTCAATCACGGGTATAACATACGTTTTATCATATTATAAATTACATTTTTTGTATGGTTTTTGTTCAAAAAATTGTTATTTTACGTGTAAAATGACCAATTTCATATTTAAACGATTATGATAAAATGATTGTATAACCTATTATAAGATTTTTTAGACAAATTAATGAGTAAGGTTGTAACATATTTTCATCTCATATGAAAAATTAAAAATTTAATCAGATAAACACTTAAAATACATTCCTCGCTATCACTCAGAATATAAAACGATATTTTTCCAAAATTGTATTTTTTATACAAAAAGTGATAGTAAAACACTTGTTGATAGTGAGAAAAAATTCGGCGCAATTGAATTGGCTCCCAAACACAGGTAGTCAATATTTTACCCTTAATAAGTATCTTTGAATTGGCTCCCAAGGATTTAATATTGAATTGGCCCTAACCCTTTTTTTGAAAAAATATATTGGTTACCAAAATGTTATTAATAATTTAAAATTGGGCGTTGTTTTTTAAATTAGGTTGACGTCAATCACTCACAAGATAACCAAGTAGATTCTTAATTTTAACACGTGGTTTACGGTATCATATTTGTAAATTTTACTTCGTTACATTGAGAGTTATATATCTATTTTTTTTACAAAAAATTAGCAGGTATATCCAGAGTTTGACTATACTTGGTTAGTGTCTAAAAAGTAAACTAGTATAATATTATGAGAACCTCTTGTTAAATAATAATATTTAACAGTTTAGGGAGCCAATTCAAATATACATTTGTTGGGAGCCAATTCAAGGGTCGAATTCATAATTATCCAAAATCGGGAGCCAATTCAATGGTCACCAAAAAATTGTGGGTTTCTAGAATTATTTTTAGTCTTGGAGTTAAGACTAAATTACAATAAAATCGTTTTCATAAATATCTATTACTTAAATGAAAATATAACAGATTACTTTTGGGATAGTTATGGAATTTTGGAAATATCTTCGCTTTTTTTTTTTAAAATTATTTTAAATTTAATACAACCTTATGCGTATACATTTTTAACGCCAATAAAAAAACGTAAATAATCGCTATCAATCGGAATTGATAAATGCGATGAAAAAGACCCGTTTTTAAGCGCAGAATCCGGGGTCTCGCAGGTGCCAATTGGTAACACCGACTATTAGTAGAGAATACTGCCGCTATTACAACCACCGCCGACTCACGTTATACGTTATTATAATAAAAGTTTAATAACTTATTAATAATTAAAAATGTGTATAGATACATTTAATAACAATTAATTATTATTTATTGTGTGTGACAATTATTTATAGTTGTACGTTACACGCCGCCGCCTCGTTATTACGTACATCGTTTATGTTGTATAGTCGTCGGGGCGTAGACCGTGTGGCGCGGCGGCGGTTATACACCTGCGAGCCGGTCGTAAAGACGCGCACGACTCGGTCGCGTCACAGTCTCCCGTCTTGAACCTAACCTCGTTCTCACGCGGTGTCGTAGAAATCGTTTCTGAGCGGGGGAATCAGTATCACAAAAAATTATCTCGAATAGTATGTTTATTCACTCAATTCGACATGTCATATCTGTAGAGATAGGGTTCTGATGACGTACGTATTTTTTTTCTAAAAAATTTTAAACAGTGTAATCCAAGCCAAACAAATATTTTATTATTACATAAAAATAATTAGTATACGTCAGTTTTTACACTTTTCGTTATAAATTAATCATTTATTTTTTTCTTCTTTTTACGTCAAAATTACAAATACATTACGCAGTTTTGTAATTTTTGTTTTTCCATTTAAAGCTATTTTTTCTTGTAAAATTTTTAATTTCGAAGAAAGATACTTTCATATCAATATTTGTTGAGAAAATATGTTTGGATTCATAATTTTCCCATTTATACAACTCGATATTATTAAAAAAAAAAAAAAAAAAAAACATATTTTACCGGAGATTTGTATCTGTAAGACTACTTACTCCATTGATATTGAAAAAAAGATGAGTATGAAATAAATTTGATACCACTGCATAGCACAATTATAGTTTCACTACCACAAAAATGGCTTTGTTACATAGAAATCAAAAATAGAATTATTTTAATTATTGTATTTGATACCTTCAGGCATTTTGTGAGGTAATTTTTGAAAGTTTTTTTGGGGGGAAATTTTGGGTTATCAATATTCCATCTCTCATAATAATTAATACCCATTTATAAATATTTATCAATATTAAATTATTACTTATATTTTTGAATTTGTAGTGTTATCAATATGTAAAAAAAATTATTCCAATCGAGTGAACGTTTATGGCGTTAGAGCATTTTTTGATTTCACTACAATAATATCAAAATTAATCGAATTTGATCAAATTAGTCTCGATTTAATTTCGTAAATTTATTTTTTTTAATCTAGAGTGTCTTTATTATAAACCGCAATATCAGATCTACTAACATGTGTTTAAGACTACTTATAAGAAATTTCAAATCAATAATTCTTCAATTATAATAATAAAATATTATAATTTGAAAGTTATTTTTTTTGTATTACATTTGAGCTTGATTTAAACAAATACGATATAATATGTGTTACGTTAAAACGATTTTTTTTTTTTTTCTAAGGTCGTGGGAAACGCCTATTACATCACCAGGTATATTACGTAATTGTAAAATGCAAAACGAAAAAACAATAATTTTCTTTTTTTAATTAAATTTGAAATTGTAAAGCTTGTAAAATACAAATATTGAATTATGGACAGAACACTCAAAATATTTCCAAATATGTTTAACAAACTTATACCGTTTACGCACTAGTAGTAGGAATTTTACCACTCGTCAATATTTTGATGTCGAGTAAAAATATATTATGTTATGAACATCTATTTGATGTTGTTATTGAGGAATGCAGAAGTTACGGTTATGACCTTAACCTTTCATTTGTAATTACTGATTTCGAAGAATAGCAAATAATGCATTACGAGTATGCATGCTGTAATATATTTCCTGGGTGTGCTCAAAAGGGGTGTTTTCCATTTGCACAAAATGTTTGGAGGAAAATTAAATCATGTCGATTAGCTACTAACTAGTGAGTATGAATATTTAATTTTTGAAATGAAATATTTCAGACGAATATTTCAGTTTAAGATTACGCTATATTCCGGCCCTGGCATTTTTACCATCAAATAAAACATAATGTATATAATTTAATAAAATATACAGTGAATACCAGTCAATATTCATAAATGGTTTGATAAATCATAAATAAATTTAATAATGCTTCGAATATTTAGAAATGAAACAGTTTATGGTCATACATAAATATTGTAGTTTTTATATATAATGTTATACTATTATCGAGTTGTGTTCACACATAAACGCCTATGATATTTGATTTAAAACAAAACATTTTTTAAATACTATTTTTGATTATTTTTAATTTTATTTGTGATTATTTGCAATTTCTTTGACGTCGTTCAAATCAATAAAATTGATAGTGTCTAATTATTCACGTTGTATACCTAAAATGGGTTATACTGAGGAAAATAAATAAGAATTTAGCATAAGTCTAACAGTGTTGATCTTGGTTTTGCTGCATGATCAAAATCTGTTATTTCGCTCATCAAAATGGTCCCCACTAATCAATGTTAAATCCAACGGTAATCGTGGTTCAATGTTTAGTGAGCGCGTCACTTAAATATGCTTTTATTTATTTGAATTTAATTAGAGAACTTAAATATTAATACATAATAAAAAATATTGACGTTAAGGGGGCTAATAAAACTCGACTGAAATGATTTTTATTTAAGTAAATTATGTCTAAACATGCGTAGATCTAATGAGTAAGTTTGTGTAAAATTTTTAACTTAATTTGGGAATATTATGAAATTGTAACAAAAATAAATGTGTAATTCTTTGTAATAAAAGTTATTTGAGCCGTGATGAATCCTTTCTGTGAATCCTCGAGCATAGATTAGCATCTCTACTGTGAACCTTTAATTGTTGAAGTGAAAAGAAAAAGTTGCTCGATTCTTCAATATTTAATGTGGTCGAAATTAGAAACCTGATTAATTGAAAATCATAACTGGGTTTTATCTATCATAAAAATTTGAGAATTCATTGCATCTATTTATGGTTAATTTATATAATGTCATACAAAATTGTTATATATTTATACGATAATGATTAATACTTAAGAATAAAAAACTTGTGCTTCAGATACAATTTTTGAAAGTATTAACTGTGTGAGCAACATGAAATAATCATTATTTTATTAATATACGTATGATGCTAAAATGAAATATTAGATTCCATTTGTTTGATTTCATTATCTTGGTAGTTATTTTGTACTGTAACAGGTAGTTTAAATATTTGCATTGGCGCTAAGTTTGAACTATGACAGGTAGTTCATATTTTTATTTTTTTGTACTAAATCAGGTGATGACTATTCCTATATAAAACTGCACATTTAATATTACAGCTATTATTAAAATTCATTGTTATACTTGTTAGTTACAAGTTATAACTTTTATATATTAAAGTAAGGAATAATATTTAGTAGTTTCAAAATTTTAATCTTGTATTGTAAATTGCAAAAAAAGTTACGTATTCCAATATCGTCTTCACTACGAATATACAAATAATCATTATTAATACCACACAAAGTATATATAGTAACTAAGTAGTATATTCTGTATATTCATAAATCATAATCATTATTCAATAACTTAGGCTATAGTTTGATGAGCTACAATGAAGCCATGTTGATTAATTTAATGTGAATGTTTTCAATTATTTTTCTTCTATATTTTACTATATGATACACTTGTCGGCAATGATATGGCTGTATATTCTATGCAAAGACGGACGCATATTTATGAAGCATATTATCTATTTGATGCTTAATCGTCAAATATTGGTTAGATTTCCGAAAAACCATCGTGTACCCGAAGGCTAATCTAACAAAATAATAATTAAATTAATTAAATAAAAAAGGAGTGATAAACATTACTGAAAAAAAACTAAATTTTTTACTCAACTCGCATAAACTGAGTAGTTATAATAAAAGTTGAAAAACCGCGAAAATAGTGGGGAATGGAGATGTCTAAGTGGAGCTTCATAAATGGAAATCAGGGTCTATTAATGTGTATTAGCACACATGACACAATGCTTATAATAGTACACGTGATGTTGGTGGCCAACTTGGTAGATATTTTGACACAGAAGTATAAAAGACTGATGCAGATGATGCAGTTTGTTTTAACGATATAAACGTAGTCCATAACCATATTTAAATTTAATTTGATTCTAATAGTCTATATAAGCCTATACTCTTAGTCTCAGCTAGGTAATTGAAATATTTCATCCCTTTTACCCTTTTTAACTAATCTAATTCTACTCCTTATCTCATACACCTCTATTAGAAAGGAATTAATATTATGAGAAACAGCAAATATAATTTCTTTGGCCAATTTCAAATCACCATAACTTCCAAACTAAGTGTGAGCGGCAAATTTATTTTTCATATTCGTAATCAACATGAAAAGTACTATAAGCTAAAAATAAATAAAAAGATCGGTATGGTATTAAACTTTATTTGTTTAGTGAACATTGCTTGCATAAATTATACTCAGTATACTGTATTAGTAGGTATTTCATATTTATTTCGTTGAATTAATGACACAATATTTTCAAATAAAAGTTCCAACTCTATTTATACATATCCAAGTTTCAAAAATCTTTGATAAAGAAAATGATTACGATTTATCAAGTGCGGGGGCGCGGGGTTCAAACGAGGAGTCTGAAGCGCAGGGTCCGGGGCGTTGGCCTCACTAGCTCCGGCCTTAGGACGGACCTACTACTCATTTTCATTATATTTTATCACAGAAAGATCAATTATTCGGTAAATTAAAATAAAAGGTAATATTTCTTTGTCTGAATACACAATTTTTTCGTTTATTTAATTGTAATTTATCGGCTAAAAATAATTCAAGTTACAAAAAATTTAGCAGTTCTGGTGGGTACAGCCTTAGCCAGTTCACCCCTAATTATATAATATGTATTTAATTGACAGTACAAACTATCCGCTTTCGGATTATCCCCATATTATTTGAACTGTATAATTTGATGCTCCCATCAATGAAGTTCAATTATTTTAACTGTAAAAACTGACGGTTTTTGGAAAATTTTTATAATAAACCGTACTACAAATTGACCGTTTACCGAACAGTTATGACTTCATTTTGTCCATAGAGTTACACAATGTTCTAAAAATTAAAAATATGAATGGTAAAAAAGTGTTAATTAAATTTATAATCGATTTCCCAAGCACTAACCATTAATTATAAAATCATGAATCATCATTAATTGTATTTTATTAATGAAAGCTTACCATTTTTAATCGTTCTTCGTTTTCGTTCACGTTAGTAATAGGTTAATCGGAAGTTCTAGTATTAATAATAGAGTATCGTTTATTTAGCATTTAAAATTGATAATAATATTTGATTACATCATCGTGAACATGGAAACATCGAATTTTCCATACTCAAACACCAATAGATTGCACAACGTTGAGTCATTGTATTTCCGTTGTATTTCTATACAATAAACGAAAATATTACTACTGTTAGAAAAATAAACCAAGTCCGTAGTATGGACACGAAGAACCATATTTGAGTGCCAGTTGTATATAACATTTACTTCTATAATCTTGAGTAATAAGATTTTAGATTCTGAACGAAGTGAAGAAGCTAGTGTTTTTACAATGATGTTTATTTTTTTTTCTGTGCACAACTTTTCGTATAGAAATACTTGTCCAAAAGTTTCGATCAGTAACTTTTCAAAACCGGATTTGCCTCTAGTTAGTACCTTAAAGAGGTCATTTTTTGAATTTCTCAATTCTTCAATTTTTTTTTTCGGAAAAAACTACCCGAAATTTGACAAAAACGACTCGGAAATTATAATTTTTTGAATTTTATGATAATTTAAACATGGATAGAAAATAATATAAGAAAGATTTTGGCGCAAGAAAATTTTGAAAATGTAAAAAAAAAATTTGGACATTTTTCTAACATTTTTTTTCTCATTTATTTTTTATATTATTAACTTCCCTCTATTCAGAATCGTTTTATTGAAGAAATTATTTATCGTTTCTTTAAAATTAAATACACTCGTCAAGAGAATCCCACCCGTCGTGCGAAGAACACCCATCGTGCGAAGTATGTCCGGCTTTTTTTAATTTTTTTTTCGCAAGTACTTTTAGTGTTGATATTTATTCTTTTTACCGTAAATCACATTTTTTTTTTTTTAAATTATTTATCGCCTGTTACCAATGCTTATAAGCTACATAAAAACTTTTGAAAATATAAAAATACGCCTATCCACTCATCTCTGGACAAGTGGCTGACGTCTTTACAGTCTTTTATTTTTTAAATACGACGACCGGGCCTTGGAATATACTTTTGAATAATGGTCGGACCACCCATCTACGCCAACTTTTTACACGCATCACAGATTACAAAACTGCAACCGTCACTTTTGAAAGAATCGTTTTTGTAAAAATATAAATTATATACGTCAAGTGAACATCAAGCGAAAAAGTAATATTTTGAACGATTTTTTTAGTAAACGGATTTATTTCACGGCACTGTTTTCAATGATCGCGGTCAATCAATAACTGACACCGGTTTACCTTTGAACAACGGAGCGAATAATGTACGTATATCAACTGTCAAAATTCCATTGGCGTTTTTTTTTTATAAGATTAGAATAACAATAATGATTATTTATCTGCGTCTGCACGGATCAAACGAGAATTAACGACGCGGGATCTAAATACGAGCGTGTTCCAAGATATTAAAAATAAAAAAACGTTCCTTCACTTGAAACAATCTAATGCATTCACGCTTCGTGTGAAACTCTCGTTCTAGTTAAACGATATGAACCCACACGGGTCACCGTTCCCTAAACATCAAATTAACGCTAAAATCCAGGATTTGGGCTTTGAAGCAACATAAATAGGTAGTGAAAAAAGCTCTTAAAACATTAGAAAAAAATGTATTTAAAACGTAAAAAAGCAAATTTTGAATTTATTGTGAGTTTGTGGGAATATTTAAAACATTTGGTTTTATTATTTTAAAGATAAAATACAAATTTAACCCATCGATACGTGTATCGGTAAGATCGAAGCAAATGCAGGTAATTCCGATTCCCATTATCTGTTGAATCAAATGTGAAACTGACGTTGCGTCATAGTACAATAGCTCCATCAGTTGTGCTAATTAAATCAATGATCTATACCAATTATTCATATTTTATTAATATACATAAAAATGTATAAAAATTAACAAGAATATATCAATAAAAAATAATGAGATGGTTGTATTTGTTTAACGTTAAAAGTTTGTCAAATTTCGATTCGATGATAAAATAATTTCTTCTGTAGAGTCACCACGAAAGAGAAGCCTTTTATATACAGATAAAAATTGGTGATTGGGATCTTTTAAAGGTTATCTGTTACTGAGTTTTCATATTTGTTACACCGAAAAAATAAAAAAAGCAAAGATAAGTTAAGTTGTTAAATTTAATAATGTTAAATAATATTTTAGTAACATTTTATTAAAAAATTATAAAGTAAATTATTCACAAATTATACGCACAATTAATATTCCCAACCAAGCTATTTGTTTATAGTAAAAAGCAATTTCTGAAAGGGTTAAAAAGAAGTAAACAGATTAGGATAATATTTTCTTTTACTAAAATATTCAATGTAATATTCTATACATTTTGTTTATTCTCTATCTATATTTCAAGTTTCATAAAAATTAATTTCAATCATTTTTTTTTTAATTACTTTATCTAATTTTAAGTTTAATTAGTTTTTTCCAAAATATTAAAAAAACAATTAAGGAATTCAAAAAATGGCTTTTTCAAACACCACCTCGTAGAGATTTTTGATATTTTAAGGTTAGAGTGAAAATGTTTAGACAATTTTATTATATTTACCCAAAAAAAATTTTTCTTAATAAGAAAAAAATAATAATAATAATTATAATAGTAAGCATTGTAAAATCACTAATTAATTCGCTTTACTCAGAATTTAAAATAAAATACCTACAGTTAATTAATTGTAATCATGGAAAACAAGATTTATTTAGATTAGAAAACAAATCGAAAGCTTTTTATATATGAATGCTATAAGATTTTTATCTTCGTTCACAGATCACTGAGAATTTGTTGAATTTCAAGGAGGTGCGAACGCACACCCTGTGCTCTCCCCCCCCCCAAATAACGTCCCTGGCGAATTTATGTCACGGAGTGACGTACGCATTCTATTTTAGTGTCACGCACTACTGGTCAAATAATTATTTTATTCGGTGATTATTTTGTTTTCTCGAATAATTTCGGAATTTAATAGGCTTGACGTGCAGAAATGAAGTCATCAAATTAATTATAGTTGTCACGTAGGCAAATAAAAGTCAAAACGAAATATTTCATTTGACACGCGGGAACAGAGATGTGTGTCCAAACCCTCATAAATATAATAGACATATCACAAAATAAATCGTTGCACAGCTTACATTATGTATCTCATGATTTTGTCACAATTTGTGTATTATAACATAACGATTAACGTGACGTTATTTGTCGCCAAGTAAGTTTACATAATACAGTCGAATCCGTTCTATTGGGACACATCGGTCGCGTGGTATTTTGTCCCAATAGTCCGAAATACAAAACCGAACATAATATAAATTTGTTGAAAAACTGATTTTTTTTTTTTTTTTATATAATATTTTTATTATAACAAATAAGAAAAAGCCGGACATATTTCGTACGATGGGTGTTCTTCGCACGACCAGTATTTTTCGCATCTCGGGTGTGAAGCTCTCGGTGGGTGTATTATATTTTTAAGGAAACGATAAATCATTTCTTTAATAAGACGATTCTGATCGAAAGAAGTTAATAATAAAAAGAACAAATGAGAGAAAAAAAATGTTAGAAAAATGTCCAAAATTTTTTTTTCACATTTCCAAAATTTTCTTGCGCGCTAAAATCTTTCTTATATTATTTTCTATCTATGTTTAGATTTTCATATAGTTCGGATCAAAAAATTATGGTTTCCGAGTCGTTATTGTCAAATGTTGGGTAGTTTTTTCCAAAAAAAAAAAAAAAAAAAAAAA
>JAIPRM010013818.1:0-11146 GCA_025469315.1 Stegophylla sp. TES_Ste_2020
TTTTTGGTAAAAAACTACCAAAAATTCGAAAAAAACGACTCGGAAACCATCATTTTTTGATCCGAACTACATGAAAATTTAAACATAAATAGAAAATCATATAAGAAAGATTTTGGCGCAAGAAAATTTTGAAAATGTGAAAAAAAAATTTTGGGACATTTTTCTAACAATTTTTTTTCTCATTTATTATTTATATTATTAACTTCCCTCGTTCAGAATCGTTTTATTGAAGAAATGATTTAACGTTTCTTTGAAATTAAATACACACGTCAAGATAATCCCACCCGTCGTGCGAAGTATACCCGGCTTTTTTTTTTCTAGAATATTTTAATATAATCACACGTATTATAGCGTCGTGTCGTCCGTGTTTTTACGCGATTATTAGGGATTAAATTTTAATGCCCTCAAAAAAATGAAAATAAAAATAAAAAATACTTATCAAACTAAAATTACACTATAAAAATTAATTTGGGATAGTATTTTTTTTTTTATATATATACACAATATACGAATTATATTACTAGCGTATTTTCTGTTTTTCTAAATATTATTTTAACGCTAATTGGTGGATAATCTTCTCACTCAATCACTCCTCTTCTTAATTCACTCAAAATTAATTATTTAAAAAAACACTTTTTAGATTACGTATTTTAAAAATTTCGTGTTAATTATCGCTCGATCGAAATTATTGCTGTACTGTACAGTCATATTCTGTTTAATATTTTCAAACAAAAAAAAATGCTTTAAAATCTTAAAATTTGACATGAAAATTTCTATAAAACGATTAAAAGTAATATCGATATCGCTTTTAACACATTCCCTATTTATGGCCTTGCAGGGACGCCGGAACAATGGGGGGCAGTGGGGGCAATCGCCCCCACAAAATAAATATTGCGGGGGCAGAACCCTCACGACTTCACGGCCTATTTATATTTTTATATTTAGCTCACAATACCAAAATATTATTCCATAATTTTGTTCAGCAAGTAATATATTATTATATCTGTTAGTAATTTAAAATGCCGAATATCAAATTAATTGACAGAAAAACATATATGAACTTTATTTATTGTGTTTCTCATTCCAGAAAAATAAATTTTATTTTGATACTCATTATTGACAATTACAGTGTAACGTAGATTGTCATATTCGCGATAATCTATTATTTGTAGATCATGTACACAGACATTAGCAAATAAATGGTATTTGTTTGATAAATATTCGTGAGAAAAAAATGTAATTAAACTTATGTACACATTTCCTCGACATAGGTGCTATAAAATTGGGAGGGGGAGAGATTTAGCGACAAAATATAAACACCCATATTTTTGCACCTATGCCCTCTGGAAAAGAGCTTGAAATATTTCGGCGAAAAAATCGTTCCGGCGCCCCTGTGGCCTTGCGTTTTAGAACTCCACAAAAAAAAAAAAAAGATGACATTTCATCGAAATTTCAGCCTTAGTGACTTTGTAATCATATTATTATTTAAGAACCGAAACGGACAACGACCGAAAGTGGGGCGAAAATTTTATTATGGGCGAAACAACGTTTTTCGAATCTTGTATGACGTAAATCCTATTGTTACAATGAAATGTTCGAACCAATAAAACTTTCACAAATCATTTTTTTATTGGGAGAAATTGAATTTCAAATTATTTTTACGCAAAACATATTTTTATCTCCCCTCCCACCGTCGATAAAATACATAATAGTAAAAAATCAATATCGAAAAAAAAATCGTACTACATTTTTTTTTTTTTTTTTATTTCTCTTTAAAGATAACGAATTTACGTGAAATTTGGTCATTACATTTTATTACATACAATACTGAGTCACATAAATAAACGGTATTCAGTGATATCTAGATAAAATTTAAGTGGTTACCCATATCGCATCTAGATAAATAAATATCTAATTGGGAGATATAAGATGTAAATTGTGAAAATTAGTTGAGTTGAGTAATTTTACATGAAATACATTACCACAATATTTTATATATTACATTTTTATTTACATTTTAAATACAATACAAATGATTTTTGTTTTAATTGTTTAATGTTTAAACCAGAAGATAATATGTGTGTATAGAAAAAAATATCTACTCTAGTGTTAATTAACCATGATTTTGGGTAGATTTATTCGTCATACATCGAAATTGATACTGTACACTCAATATAATATATATCATAAAATGTATGTATTTTATAAGTTCCTATCTCTAATATATTTTCTACACACAAAATTAACTTCCTTTAATCCCATTACCCAATCGTTATTCCAACAGTATGTGAAGCATTAATGAAAAAATAATTAACTATTATGTAGTAAAAGTCCAAAAATAAAAATTTAATATTCTACATTCATACCTATCTAGATGTTTATTTATCTAGTAATCTAATGTTTATCTAGATATTATTTTTTAGAGATAAATAATTTAAAAAACTAAAAACAAACCTTTACATACACGCGGAGGGGGACACGCGTTGTCTTGACCAAATTTCCCCCAAATTACTTTCTTACAAAAATAAACATAATGAGAGGGAAGAGGATGAGACACTAATGATATTTATAAATTATTTCCTTCTCCTATAACAGAGGACCACCCTTTTGTCAGCGCTTGAAATTTGTATTTGTATTGTTATTATTTTTATTTTTGTGAAATTTTTTCTGAAAATTTTAGGTCATCAAATTCATGGCCCTAATAACATTCCTTGTGAATTCAACACTATCAATAATTTCGTAAATCGTAGACACACAAAGTAACTCTCATTTCATTCGTTATTAATACTTACTACCGTTTGAGTTTGAATTTTTGATTAAATAATGTAATTTATTAATTAGTTGATCGTTTTACTTTAATTATCTTCAAACACGACTAACACAACTCCATTATAACCTTCATTTTTTTTTTTCGAGAAATATTACGACGTTTTTATTTCAAAATTAAATATTTGAAACATTTACAAATAAGTAAATAAATCGAGATAAACATAATAATAATATGCCATTAATACAACAAATATACACAAAATGTAAACGAACAAATATATATATGCAAACATTTAATATTATGTATCTTTTAATTTCTATTGAGTGCTTTTATTGCGATTATAAAGACATGCCTCCGAGTTCTGACGGATACACTTCCACTGTCCACCTCTACTTGTAAACATTGCTTTTGATCGTAGCTATAAGTTATTAAAATATTGTATATTTTTTTTTTTTTTTTTTTTTTTTATATTACACTCGATCACTAAGCTCAGACAAATACCTTCTTTTTTCTTTTTTTTTTTGATGTGAAGCTTATATTTTTTAATTCATATTGTGTCGACAGTACGCTTATAATTTTTTGTTTTTAAAATACGAACAATCTTAGAGGCTTAAAAGTTTTGAACGATTCATAAATATAACTGTGATCGTGTGTCATTTATCGCTCGGTTATAGCCTTCGACGAGGCGTCACGTGTAAGAAAAATAATAATTGACGTTTTTTAAACGGTTCTGCTACCTGTTTAAATGCATATAAATATATTATTGTTATATCACAACGAATTTCCCTTTATAAAACGATATTTTATTTCAAAGGTTTTTGAAAGTAACAATTTTTCAATTGAATATTTTAAATGTGAAATAATTGGATAATTAACTTATTTCATTCAAAGGAAAGAATATTATTTATTGAACTTAATACACGTTTTTAATGAACACATTATTATAATTTATGTATTGTGTGTGTGTGTGTGTGTGTGTGTACAGTCTTTACAGCGAATTCAACAGAAAGAACTCGGTGAAAATACATAAATGTTTGCCCTTGAGTATATTATTACATATGTATTAGAAATCGAATTACGACGAAGCTTACAGCCGCAACGATCGAATATAAACGAGTAAAATTAAATAATCAAAAATTAATGAGTCGTTCTGCTGTGTTAAAAGCACTTGTTGAAATCTCTCTTTTTTTTATCTAGGTAAATTTTATATAATTTCTCTCTCTTAATCAATCACAACCACTTTGTACCGAAACGAATCACGGGTACGACCCGCGGTGTTTTATTTATTTATTTATTTGAGAATGACGCCTCGAAGGGCAAATAGTACAGTTTAAATTTTATAGGTAATACATACAGTAGTGAATAAATGACAATAGTTAGGTGATTGAAAATAAGAAACTACAAACAGAGGCAAAGACATAAAAAAAAAAAAGATATTACAATACAATACAATAAACTTGTCTAGAAAGAAAATGTATAAAAGATAAATTAAGTATTACATAATGTTTTTTTTTCTTTAACATAGCTAAACTGTCATGATAAAAGTAGTCGAACTAAGTAATGACTGTAATTTTGCCGCTGTGTAAGTATATAAAAAAATAGGGTGAGTTCTTAGATTAACGGAAGGAACATTAAAACATATATTAATTAAAATTTCAGGACAATCCGTTTTATTAGTTAATAAATCATAAACCCGTTTTATATCATTAATAACTTCTCCTAGCTGATAGAGGAGTCATAGAAAGGTCTTTAAGTGACAACAAATCTGTAGAATAGTTAAGGTATTTTGAGCTTAAAAGAGACCATTCGAAGGAATCTTTTTATTGAATTGACTGGATTTTATTTATTTCTGTAATGTGTAGAGGAGACATGTATAATTTTTTTTCTAGAGACAGTCGAAGTTCCATAAAAACAAACGAATCATCGCCAGTTTTCAATGAAGAAGAAAAAAAAAAAAAACCGCGAAATTTGCTATAACGTTTATTTTATAAGTACACACAGACGTTTTTACAATAAATTATTATTATCAAGACAACGACGATATCGACGACGTCGGTCGTTCGTTCGTTTTTTGTTTATGAACGCCACAACCGTACATTTATCGCGCGCGGATTCCAAAAAGTTTTTCTCGTCGTCGTTACATAGCGCTAAGGGGCGCGGGGGAAGGGTGTAGAAAAGAAAAAATGGGGTAAAGACCGAGTTTTTCATAAACTAAAACGACAATAGGCGACGTATACCCCGCGCCGCGTAGTGCTGAAAGCGTGTACACCGTGCACCGTCGTCGAGTGTTTTATAAAATGAAAAAAAAGAAAAAAGACACGTACAGAACGAGAATAGAAGAACGCCGTCTATGGCGTTTTTTCGAGTGTTTGGGGGGGACTCAACAATCGTCGTGTCGTTTACCACCGAGGCGTTTCGCAGAATTTCGCAGAACGCATTTATGAAAACGCGCGACGACGTCAGAACGACATAGTTACACAAAACATGCATTCTCTCGTATTATAAATATATAGGGGTGAGAGCGTTTCACGCGAGTGTGGGTGGTGTCTGTTAAATTTAGATCGGGGTGAAATATTGGTCGGGGGACGAATGCAGTCAGACCGAACGTCGCGACGACTTAAGTGAGTGGAAAAAAAAAAAAACAAATCCACCGAACGCGGGGCAATGAAACGTGTCGAGCGCGAGCTGTCCAGATATCACACGTTATACTATTTTTTGAAAAATAAAAAAAATGCGCGCGCGGAGATGTTTCCGAGGTTATGCGACTCGTGTTGAAAGTATTGATTTCGCCGAATCCGAAAAAAAAAAAAATGTATTCATCAATTCCGCTGGATACTACTCATGGAAAAAATCGCCTATACAAAAGACTAAATTATATAAACAATATAATATCACAAAGGCTTATACACGCTACTGGCTTATAATATTTCATCGATTTTTGAGTCGAATGAAATGATTTTAGAATGATGTTTATTTTTATTTTTTTTTTTCTGTGTACAACTTTTCGTACGGAAATGCTTGTCCAAAAGTTTCGATCAGTAACTTTTTGAAACCTGATTTGCCTCTAGATTGTACTTCAGAGAGGTCATTTTTTGAATTTCTCAATTCTTCAAATGATCCAAAAACTCGGACAAAAACCGCACGCACTATGGGTATTCTTCGCTCCGCGGGTGCGACTGGTTGAGTGTGTAATACGTTTCACAGAAACAATAAATGATAATTTCTCTAAAACAACAATTACGGACGGAACTTCAGAGTTTACACAAAAAACTTAATTATTAATTATTAAACATTCATAATACATAATTAATTATGCACGATTATAGTTAATAGGGGTTGAAAAATCGAGATTGAAATTATTGAATCGAGATCGGTATCGGATTCCACTTGGCCTACTTATATAGATTTTTAAAAATGCCTTAGTTTTTGTTTTCAATAAAAATTCTCGGTATAATATGAACTGAAAACCTAATACAACTTTATTTTTGGTTATTTATAACCGGCCTAAAATACCACGAAAATCGCTGATAATTAAAATTTGTACAAACCGTTTTTTTTTTTTCACGTGTACAATAACGAGTTTTCTTCCATAAAAACTTGCTAAATATTTTAATTAAAATTTTCGTTTAACAAAAGCTTTTCTGTCCGCGTTTTGCTGTCTGTTTAAAAAAAAAATATATATTTGTTAAGATCAACATTTTTACAAATAGCTTCGTTATTGTTCCATAAAATTCACAAATATATTGAATAATGAATATACAATATATTGAACTGTTTTATAAGGATAAAACTTTTTTTAAAAATTAACACATTGTACACGTCTATTAAAATAACTATTTTGTTAAAATCGTTTGCATTTTAATTTCAAAACACTGAATAATTGTTCATTCTTACAAATAACATAGTTGACATGGATTATTATTATGTATACATAATCAGTATAAAGCTGACAATAATATTGCTATTACGCTCAGAATCGTGCAATACATCCACCAAGGTCCGCGAGTTTTATAGAGTAATATACCTAACTAATCCTATCCAAGGATCAGAAAACACCACCACCAGTGGTGCAAAATATGTCTGCCTTTTTTCAAAAACCGATATTAAACTCTTAAATAAAAGATATTTTCAATTGCATCCTTTTCGTACATTTTAAAGTTACAATAATCATGAAAATAACACTAAGACATAATATTTCACACTTGACAAAATTACATTCTTATTTGTACGCTTTGATTGGATTGCATTTTGTCAACACCAATATGAAATATTTAAAACCAGAAACCCTTATTTTATACCTATAGAAAATTCGATACAGTTAAAACTTTCCATGATGTCGAGATCAAACACTCTCGTTTGTTATTAGTTCTGACTTCGTTCGAATCGTTTTCTTAAACTACCGAGTCAAAAAAAAATTCGATTTGTGGACGTTAAATGACTTGGCAATTTTTTAATTGTTAAAGATTTTGAAATGACGTTTTAAGCGCTTGTCAGTATTTTGCAGCTATTCCTGTTATTCCTGTAATGATAGTTCTTTTTCCGAGGTATAAAAATTGATAAAATAATAATTGATGACTTTACATCAGCTTAAAAGCCACTATAACAATTTTCGAAATAAGAATAATTATTATTTATTTTTCAATTTAATGCGAATTCGTAATTCTCAAGGTCCATTTATGAAATTAATAATAATAATAATAATAATAATTAAGTTATTTTAAATGTTTAAAAGTAATCGAGCCGAGTGAAATTGAATACACGGAATATTGTTTAAGTAAAACGTCCTAAATATTTTCCGTAATTTATTAAATAAATATAAAATCTTAAAATGAGATTATTATTCATAATAATATAAAATACGTTATTGAAATTTCCGTGCAGTTGTACAATACTTTTTACCTGGAAAACTACATCATTATGGTACAAAACTATTTAAATTATTTTCATCGTTAAATGCATATAATATAGTTACGAATATATATATCGAAATGTTGTTAAACATAATATTTGTTTGGCGTTTTGAGTCTAAAATGGCTCCTGAAATCCCCCTTCACGCACTCACACACACACACACACACAGTTGTCTACGGCATAACGTACATAATAATTTCGCAAGTATTTCGTCGGTATAACGGTTTAAACCGATAAACGGTTTTCTTTAGTTTTCCGAGAGTTAAAAAACGCGAAGGCAAACCATGTGCTTAACGGTATCGTTTTTCCACTCGGCTGATTGACCAATTTCGTTAAGTCGAAAACCGTCTGCCCGAAGGGTTGTCCCGGTACAATGGGGTAATACGCTTCAAAAGGACAAACCGTATCGAGCAAAAGGAGTACTGTGTACTGGACGTTTACCACAGCGGCGGCGGTTCTCACTCAATTAGAGCGTTGAGCCACAGGACCCCGTGTTAAAACTACTTCAATAGCTGTCTTCCGAGGACCTTGTTTCCTCGTAAATAAGCTTACAGTAATAATATGTGTAGCCAAGGGAAGGTTTGGATAGGCCCGAATTTTTATTCTGAGACCTTGGAGACTGACCGTTGTCACGTTTTTCCTATTTACCGTTTTTCGAAATTATCAAAATTATTATCTTTTCGATTTATTGTATCCCTGTGTAAAATTTTTTTTTGAAATGAAGAATATATTTTTGTTTCTGGTATTTCGGTGCATTCAAAATTGGCGAATCCGTAAAAAGTTTTGGAATACACTCGTATCATCAAACTAAAAATAATGTACTCGACACAATGGACCGGACAAATATTTGTATGTTTAATACAAAAAAAAAAAAAAAAAAAATGCATTTTGTTCTCTTCTAGTTTTAATAAATAAATTAGTACTTGGAAAACAAGGTCGAATAAAAGAATTTAGACATTTTAAAAATAAGGAATTAATTATACGGTTCGTGAGAGAACATTTTTATGTCTCAGGAGGTTAAAATTTTAAAATCTACATTAGAAAACAAAATATGTCAAATGAGAATTCAAAAGAAGCTTTAAACGTAAATTTTTAATTTGTTTTTTTCAGAATAGGAACTACAAAATAAACAAAATACGTATTAATAGCAACGTTATTTATTTATACGATTTTTTGTCAGTAACATATTTTTAAATAAGACTCGATACTTACGTCTCTTTTCACTTTTTAATTTATATTTTTCTATAAAACTCGAATCGCCTCATTTTTTTCCTAGAAAAATATTTTATTCACAAAGTAAAATATCTGCAGTATACACTAAATTGTCGGAGTTGCTATATATTTTTTTTTTCTTTTTGCCAAATT
The DNA here is from genome assembly GCA_025469315.1 of Stegophylla sp. TES_Ste_2020. Classification (NCBI taxonomy): domain Eukaryota; kingdom Metazoa; phylum Arthropoda; class Insecta; order Hemiptera; family Aphididae; genus Stegophylla; species Stegophylla sp. TES_Ste_2020. The sequence continues at coordinate 9,047 of JAIPRM010013818.1, forward strand.
TTATCCTTAAAAAAAAAAAAAAAAAGAGAGAGTATCTAACTAAAGATCATACTTTTATTTTCCACTTTGTGTTCGTCAAATGTGATTATTTATCCCGTCTTTGGTGAAATGAAAATACGACCGTTTTCGTGGGGGCATATTATATAGCTTAATATGATTTCAACCCTAAAGTAGGTATATAGGAAAAAGCATAATACGTATTCAACCACCACACGATGCCGTTATCAGAAAAATGACAAAAATGAGGTTAATACCTTTTTTTTGGATTCTGAATGAAGTGAAGAAGCTAGTGTTTTTACAATGATGTTTATTTGTTTTTTTATTATTTTTTTTTTTCTGTGTACAACTTTTCGTATAGAAATACTTGTCCAAAAGTTTCGATCAATAACTTTTTGAAACCGGATTCGCCTCTAGATTGTACTTTAGAGAGGTCATTTTTTGAATTTCTCAATTCTTCATTTTTTTTTTGGAAAAAATTACCAAAAATTTGACAAAAACGACTCGGAAGCCATCATTTTTTAATCCGAATTTTATGAAAATTAAAACTTAGATAGAAAATCATATAAGAATGATTTTGGCTCAAGAAAATTTCGAACATTTTTCTAACATTTTTTTTTCTCATTTATTTTTTATATTATTAACTTCCCTCGTTCAGAATCGTCTTATTGAATAAATGATTTATCATTTCTTTAAAATTTAACACGCCCACCAAGAGCTTCACACCCGAAATGCGAAGAACACCCATCGTGCGAAGTATGTCCGAATTTTTTTATATTGAAATTAAAAAAAATTTAAATCGATAATAATTAATATCATAAATATAATCATTTAAATTAAAAATCTTTTTAAATATAAAATTAAACTGAATAATCAATAATAAATCTACATATTATTATTATATTATACGCATTTCTTATACCCACTGGCCCACTACACACCGTAACATTTTTTTTTTGGCTAGAAACTAGGTTAGAAATTTGATGAAATTAAAGTCTATTCTTTCTCCTGACGATTTATTCCCCCACTGATAGCCATGAATAATATCATGACAACAGAATAAAGAAATTATGTGCGTGACAGCTCTATTTGACCACATGCATTTTCTACTGCTTTCGAATTCTTAAAACTGGCGTTTTATAAAAATAGCCTTCACGCAACTATTGATCTCATAAATCGTTCATATTAGTGAAACCACTTAAAATAACAATATTTATCATAGATCGTTTCTCATGTCGAAACAAAAAATAAAAGAGCAACAATGTAGGTATACTGTAAAAACAAAATCCACGAAATATATGAAATTTATGTTTAAAAGCTGAATAAAAATCAAAACACTATAATGCATAGATATTGTGTAATAATATCGAATTGATACATATTACGGTTTTCGAAATGAAATCAAAAAAAAAAAAAAAAAAAAAAAACAAAAGTCGATTGGTACGCGAAATTTCCGTTGAAAATCGAAAAACTATAAAAACCGAAATAATTTTTTTTCGAATTTAAATTTGGATAAGCCAATATCCGATGTCCGCAAATGAAATCTAAGAACGTCCGATTTCTGTTTTCGAATTCCGCATGAAAAAACGGATACACGGAAATCAAAGCTAAATTCGATCGTTCGGTTTTGCGAACGAATACGTAATAAAATTGCGATTCGCCCACGCGACGTTTTATCACGCGAGTAATAGCGAGACGTGTCCGTACGAATTTCGCCCTGAATGATATACAACATATGTATATATATATGTAATATGCAAATTCGCCTAAATGACGTGTAATTTTGCGACCCCGAGACAAACCCCATTCGGCTTTTCCGGGAATCGCATGTATATATAATATATACGAGCTGATAAATAACATGTGAACGGCAACGCGAGGCCCGCGGCGTCAACTATTTGAGTCGACCGCGGAATAACAAAGCCTCTAGAGCAGTGGTTCCCAACCGGTGGGGAATTCCCCCCTACCGGTGGGGTAATTAAGATACTGCACAGGGGGGAATTCTGAGATGAATAAATAATGAGCATTTTTTTTTGGTAATTTTGTTAAAAAAATCAATTTTAAATCTGCTTCAGTTATTTAATTAATATTTATACTTTATGT
>JAIPRM010013819.1:0-11144 GCA_025469315.1 Stegophylla sp. TES_Ste_2020
CTAGTGTTTTTACAATGATGTTTATTATTTTTTTTTTTCTGTGTACAACTTTTCGTATAGAAATACTTGTCCAAAAGTATTTTGAAAATGTGAAAAAAAATTTTGGACATTTTTTGAAAATTTTTTTTTTCTTATATTATTAACTTCCTTCGTTCAGAATCGTTTTAATGAAGAAATGATTTATCGTTTCTTTAAAATTTAATACGTCCGTCAAGAGAATACCACCCGTCGTGCGAAGTACACCCATCGTGCGAAGTATGTCCGGCTTTTTTTTTGATTTTTATTGTAACAATGTTATGATAATATTTTAAATTTGGATAGTTCTCAGAACATTTTGCACGAATCGAGTTCGCAGTGTTCATCGAATGATGGAAAAATATTTCAGGAAACTTTGAAATAATTGCAGCCAATTACATTAATTGAATCCTCTTCAAATCAAAATGTATTATTATTATTCGTTTAGAGATATTTTTGACAGCCTATCACCAAAATTAGTATGGAAAACCAATTCCATCTATGTGGAACTATAGAATATAGAACTCAGCGTTTTGATTTACGAGTTATTTTATTTTAGACTTTAGAAAAGAAAAAAAAAACTCAAGCCAGTTATACGCTTCAATCGATCAATTCATTTTTAACACTGTAAAAAGGTCTGTTCGGATCTCATTTTATTTTAACTTTCTGTGTCATTGATTTCAAAAATTATTCGATTTAATTAAACTACACACTACGCGTACGACAATTGTTCTGTCTTGCGAGTTCGGTTTACCTCGAATGATATCCGCTGTAGCCTATTGACATGTGATATCTATTAGTGATAATTATTCGAGTTCATATCTGCATACCAAAGCGTCACGTTCGTGATTTCTCAATCAATAGTATTGTACTAAATATTTTCACTAAAAAAAAAATTCAAAAATCGAAGTGGACGGAAAGTAATACGCGGAAAAAAATAAGTAACGTAAAAAATCCGTCAAATGATCCGTTTATCTCTTTCTTTCAGCCCGTTTTCAGTATCAAATTTTTTGACATTCGTTTAATACTAACCTAAACACGAAATATTTCCATCGTTACATTCCTTCTCTCTGTGTTATACTTCTCAATCTCCCGTCCGAATAAATTAATGGAAAATATCATACGCGCTAAACGTTTTTTACATTTTATATCATATAATATACCATAAAATGTTTATAGGAGCAGTCGAGCTATGTAGGTTGAACGGTAAGCTTCTTTGAGTAGTCAGTTTTTTCAATTTGAGTTCATATGACGCACAGTAGTATAATATTTCAAAGCGTAGAGCCATGATAAATCATTGCGTTCGGGAAGTGTTTTCCAGAGTAACTTAGAGGACAATTTTATAACTGTCATATTATAGTAGGATGACCATACGTCCTGTTTTATACAGGATTGTCTTCTATTTCGGCTCTGTGTCCTGTTGTCCTGACAAACTTCTCTTGGGACGCTTTTTGTCCTGTAATTTCAAGTCTGACCCATATTAATCCCGTTTTTTGACTTATTGTTGATTTAAAATTTATGAAATTTTTGAAATGAAATTATTGAATAAAATAATGTAAGAATCTAAAAATCTTTTGGATACCATTAAATCAATTATAATTGCAAAATGATTTAACAAGTTTTTTTTAGAAAGTAAAGTATACAATATATGTATATATATATATATATATATATGTAATAAATACTTGTTTATTTAAAAATGTTATAAAAAATATTTTTGTCCCGTATTTTATTTTCTTAAATATGGTCACCCTATATTATAGTATTCAAAACTCTAAGGTAAATTACTGATAAAATGATTAAGTGTAAGCCACATTAGTATTGAAGTAATAACATAATAGTCCTTATCGATTTAATTATAGCCATATATTGGGTTAGTTCGGGGTGGTAAAGCACGATTTCGTAGGTTTAACCCTATTTGGGAACACGACTCCGTACGATTTTCAACAAACTACGGATCTTTAAAACGACCTTAAAAAGCCGGACATACTTCGCACGATGGGTGTTCTTCGCACGACGGGTGAGATTCTCTTGACGGGTGTATTGAATTTTAAAGAAACGATAAATCATTTCTACAAGAAAACGATTCTGAACGAGGGAAGTTGATAATATAAAAAATAAATGAGAAAAAAAAATTTCCAAAATTTTTTTTTCACATTTTTTAAATTTTCTTGCGCCAAAATCTTTTTTAAATGATTTTCTATCTATGTTTAAATTTTTATATAGTTCGGATCAAAAAATCATTGTTTCCGAGTCGTTTTTGTCAAATTTTGGGTAGTTTAAAAAAAAAAAAAATTTTTAGAATTGAGAAATTCAAAAAATGACCTCTCTAAAGTACAATCTAGAGGCAAATCCGGTTTCAAAAAGTTACCGATCGAAACTTTTGAACAAGTATTTCCATACGAAAATTTGTACACGGAAAAATAAATAAATAATATATCATTGTAAGAACACTAGCTTCTTCACTTCGTTCAGAATCTAAAAAACAAATACAGTTTATTTAAATTTAAATCGCACGCATTAATAGATATAATCGGGCTTATTTCAGTTGGAAAACAAATAGATTAAATTGATCATATTTTTGTTCTGGACTACCGAGAAGTTGTTGCAAACGCAAAGAGGTGAGGGTCTTCCTCCCGAAAAGCGCTCCTAGGGGTACGTATATAAATATTCAAACTAACGTTATTATAAATCCTAGTTTCGTTCACGTTTCAAAATAATATAATATTTATCGCAGTGAAGTCGTCACGTAGTTTCGAGAGGATAATATAATTGCAGGGGGCGCGCATTATGGACGATTTGATATTACAATAAAGTTTCATTCAATTTACACGCTATTGGTGATGACTCGACGCGTCGGCAGCGGTATTATTTCGCAGTCGGTGGTATATTATATTATACATGGAATGCAGGTGACTGGGTCACACCCCAGCCGTGACAATATCCGCGCGTTCATACATCAGAACCGCCGGAGCGTCAGCGAGAATGGCTGTGAAGTCACTTCCTCGACTTTGGACGGATAAATCCGGTAGGTGACGGGCGCGTTCATACTCCGTCAATTTTTAATGGCGAATTATATTGTTGTCGTCGCACGTACCGGCGAGAGCCATTCAACTTCCCTCCATGACAAAGACTTCGCAGACTATTGCGCACAGGCGAGGCGTTTCAATTAGGCAAATAACCATTATTATTATTATTATTATTATGACGATCAACGGAATTGCCTTTGGCTGACAGGGCCGTAATTCATACTCGAGTATTCGGACCCGGAAAACAATGTCAGTGCGTGTGATAAAACGAGTAAAAAAACACTTGAAAACTATTGTAAGATTAGTTACCTAAATCAAATCAGATATTAAAATTTATAACTTTTTCTCTTTTTTTTGAGTAAACTTAAATGCATTTTATATCGTACGTTATAATTGTTATAAACTATATCATTTTTTTTTTTTTTGAATTTATGTTTAATTTAATTTCTTATCAAAATAAAATCGTGTGTGCACGTTATTACATAATTGATTGAAGAAATAACCCAGATGTATACCATGCGCACGTTTCGTTCGTCGAATAAGATACTCGTGGTGGACGTAGGCATTTGGTGAATTAGAAACGTATCTTTTTTTTCCGACAAAACGTTACTGAGCGGAGCTATAGTGTAATGTAGATGACTATTAATATTGTATTAATTAAAATACTGTATTAAAACTAATCGATTTAAATATTCATGAATATGTCAAATTTTCTATTATTGAGAAAAGTAAAGCTATTATAATAAAATTAGAAACTGACTCGACTGATTAGAAGAAAAACGTAAATATATTAGTAGACTTTTATAGTAGGAATTTGCTTTAAAAATTGTTCAACCATTCAATTAGTATTCACGAATGTAATAAAATGATATTGAAAAAAAATTTGCCATTTTTCTTTTTTTTTTGTATTAACAATCAATTGAATCGTAGTTATACATTTTAAGTGCTTGTCAAAATTATTTATCAAGCCAATTTTAAAGAAAAATAGTATTTAAAGATCATTAGGAATATATATATATATATATATATAGATAAAATTGTATTAAATTTTTAGTTCATTATTTATCAGAAGTTTAAAATTTAATTTAAAAAAAGAGATGATTCAAAACTTCAATATTTATTAAAAAAAAAACAGTAAATTTTTTTCGAAAATGTTATCCAGTGTTCACTACTCTATTTTTGATACTGTATAAAAAAATAATTCAAGTTTTCAGAATAACTAGTTTTGAAATCACTAAAATCTATTTCATGAAAATCTAGTTTACAGCACATTTTATAATTTTTAATTAAAATGCTTTATTTTTATTCAATTCTTACTTTTGAAAAAACTGTTGATAATCTAGAAAAACTACTTCTTGAAAGTACCATGTTAAAAAAATGATCTATTGAAAACATACCCGAAACGTACTGATCCGCGTACGCTTTCGGTGAAAAATAAAAATGAGCATAATTTTTAAACCACCAAATCTTTTCGCTCCACTCGGAATCTCAAATTTCGTATAACGTATTTTGATGTCATAATAAATGAACCACAATAATGTCATCGTCGTATACAGGTTTACAGGGTGTATCTCGTTTGGTAGTTTTTGGGATTTTTAATGATTACAGAATGGTTATAATCGTAATTTTTCCGGACAGATGAAGCGGATCGGATTAAACAACATTGTATTACGATGATAATGATTTGCGCGAAAAATCAAAAACCAAAAAGAACTGTCAACTCTAATATTATTAAAAATAATGAACACCGAGGGGAGGTCATAAATGGTATCACTTGCTGCCAGCCTTTTTGGTTTTCGATTTCGTGGGTTTTGAAATTCACGTTACACCGTAATAATGATCCATACTATTGCGTTTTTGTCGATTCGTCGTGGCGTTTTGAATAATATGCAGTGTGCGCAACAAACCGAATAAAAAGAGGAAATTTACGAGTGTAATTTTTATACGAAAATGTTTAACAATAATAATATTATATAGCTTTCGATTCGGATTCATTGTCGCCGTCACGAGATCGAAATGGAAATCATATTATTATAATTATCATTAAGAAAAATCGACTTGTACATCGTTGTCGTTGGACACTGTGAAACGTAGTCGAAAATAATCTGTTACAATGGAATAAATTATTGCTTTTATGTTCAAATAAAATTACCACTACGTTTAAACGTCTGGTGGAGATTTTAAACGATATTATATAAATCGGCAACGCTTTTGTTTGTACTGCACAAGGTCTTAACGCGCGAGATCCCTTCATAACAATATTGTTCTTGAATAATAATTGAAAACCCGCTAGAATAAAGTACACCGGCGAAACGGTATTCACAAACACCGATGGCTGTGCAACGGGGGCGGTTCAGGTAAGTCCCCTTTGTTTCGCGCGCGTTAGTTTTACTCTTTTAAATAATATATTATTATATTATATTGTCCCGGAGCCGCGTTAATCCACCCGCGCACGCGAAATCTGACCAAACTTAAATCTCGAGTTTTCACGGAACAATACGCGTTATATTTTTAAGTACACCGTAATAAGATCGTTTATACTGGGGCGACCATATTTCCCGTTAAAAACGGGATTGTCCCTTTTTTTTTTTTTTTTTTCTGCATCACGTCCCCCCTTGTCCCGAAAAACTTCAAACGAAACGCTTTTTGTCCCGTTTTAATCCCGTCATTTCCATATTACATGCACGTATATACTGTGAAATCGAAATTCGGATTTTGATCCTTACACGTGAAAGTCAAAACGAACTTGTTGAAATCAACAAATGTTCAAGGTGAAACTTCGAACGTATTTTCGTTTTATGAGTGGGAGTTTTTACCTGCAGACACGAACTATGTCACAAAATTATTTTAATTTCGGGAAATATTTCGAATTGATAAGAATCAAAGTTAGAGGTACTGGTAGGATAGGAACAAAAATTATTTTAAAAATCTGAGAGTAATAATTAAATAATAATATTTATGATTAAATCCAGGGACTTATGTACATATGCGTATGAAAGGAAATAATCGACATACACTGTGTATTGATGTTCATATACAATCATAGCAATGGTTAAAAAAATATTTCTGTGAGAAATTTAAAAATACGATACAATTGATTGAAATGCAAAATAGCATATGAGCGATTCACATTAATTCAATAAGAATCAGTCTAGGTATCGACCAATTTCTTTTGATGTCACAACAAAAATTAAAATTAGCAACAAAAAAGAGAGGTTTTTTTTTTAATACTAAGTGAACCAACCTTATTGTTATAGTAAAGACATATTGAAATGAAAAATTACCAAATGACTTTATATTTATGATTTTTTTTTTCTTTTCTAGATCAGCTAAAATTATTTTCCCAATTATTTTATTTATTAAAATGGTCATCTTAGTGTTGACTGCATTTCGAAAACGTGAGTATATATATAAACATTTTGCGAAATTTAATTTCAGACGCGACATTTAACTCCTTATACGGCGAGAAAGAGAGAGAGAGAGAGAGAAAACATTGGCTTTAACAAGCTCGATACGAGCAAATTCTTTTCCACGGGATACGATCCGTGCGACGTCGCGTTAATTAGTGTTTTCCCGCCAGCGCCCTTGGCAAAAACTGTCACTCGATACCTGTATACGTATAAAGCCTCAGTTAATTGTTTACACCAGTTGTGTACCTAACTAAGTTTGCCGGCTAGCCATTAGCTGTGAAATCGCAGGATTTTCTTCGAAACATACACTCTCGAAAGGGCGACGTAAAACGTTTCGAGAAAGAGTCAACACTGACGCGGATCGACGACGTGAAATGATAATTGAACAAGCGCACAGCTGATTAGGTCGTGTTCGGTCGTCTGGAACACGAGTAAACTTTAAACAGTACTTCAAGCGATCTAAAAAGCATACGGATTTAATTGAAAAATATTCAAAAGAGAAATCAGTGTGCACTCGAGGGTGATGACAAACGCTAAGGGTTTGAATCACTGACGCGATGCGTCCCAACGGGAGAAAGCTAACGCCTCGTTGTGGGTATTTTTAATTTCGAAGGGGGCGTTTTGTTTTAAGGGTCACCGAGTGTGGCGATTTTCTGTCATTAGATTTTTGAGATGTTTTTTTAAAAATACATGCGTACTTACAAAATAATCATTTCCAATGCGAAATTTAATATTTACTCAAATCACATGATCAGCGTAATCAAACAAAAATGAAAATGTCATATTTTTTTTTAATTGATGGTTAGTGGAGCGGAACGGTGTGAGATTTTCGAAAATTCAATTCAGGCGATGAGTCAAAAAAAGGTTGGGTAACAGTTCTTTCTTTTCACTCGAAAAACACTCTCATTGATTACGTCAAATTTTCGAAAACAATGTCGTCAATCGTTTATAGTCGTAAAAATACGGTAACATTTCAATAAAATATCGAAAATCCTTGCGATCCGGTAATAGTGCCCACGTTTGCTATCATTCGGTAAATTGAATAAACTAATTTATATGCGTTCATAATGCGAGTTATTACGTTAAATAGCGAAGATTTCTTGTAAGCGATTTGAAGTTTTCTCCGGCGAGACTTATAAACTTGTCAAACTGTCTTTCATTGAGTCGGCTCGCGTAGTGGAAACCGCGCGATAAAATCCCGACAACAGAAGATTAAAATATATTGTAGCAACTTTTAAACTTTTGTAAACCGTGTCTTTCTACACGCGTTGTGAGAACAACGGCATATTGTTACCTGTTGTTGTCTCCATATCTCGGAGCACAACATTATAATATTATAACACCCAAAGTTCACTCTTATTCGTATAACTATACAAGCGTTGTACAAGCACTGAATTACGTGTGGTATAATTTCACGCGATAAAATCACGAAACGGAAGGGAGGGGGGGCGGGCACAGAGTTTGCGATGAAAACGAGTGTTTCTTCCATTCGTCTTCGCCCTTCCGGGATACACGGCCAGAGAATGTTTTATTAACGCCCGACAAAATAGCGATAGTTAAAAATAAAAAATAAAAATAAGAAATCCGCGTTCTTGAATAGCATATTATTATTATTATAATTATTATTATTATTATTCTGATGCCAAAACTGAATTTCGAAATCGTGAAATATTATCTTTTCGAACCGTTGTTTTAACCAAATTTGCATTTTGTTATTTTCTCATCCCCCTTACTTTCTCTTTCGCACGCGCAAACACTAAAAAGGACATTCCGCGGACTAGGAAACGCAATGTACGCGAAAAACGTCAAAAACAAGAATAGTTTATGCGTTTGTCCCCCACGCCCTCCCCCCATGCACGTTGTCGTAAACCGTCTCCTTAAGAATAGCATTAAAATGTTTTATGGCCATCGAGTTTGGATTGTGTGCGCGCGTATAACTATGTAAAAAAAAAGAAAAGAAATGTCCTCCCCGGGGTGTTGTATAATGTACTGGACTCGTTAGAATTCAAGCAATTGTTCTGCAGCCCCGCGTGACGGCACTTCAAAAGTGTATATTCACGTCGCCTATCCTAGTGTAAAAACTATGTGTGTAATATTAACGATTCCCAAGTGTTTGCACCGGAAACGTGGCTCAACTGATAAATTGATCGAATCATATATTATATAGATATATATATATATAATACGTGTACGTCGGTGTTACTGAAATTCACTGCTGCTGTTGCAGTGCTCCCCGGATAATAATTTTTAAGGGCGTAACTACATTGTATAATATTATTATTATTATTATTGTTGTTGTATTATTGTCGGCATTTAAATTTACGGCCGATTATTCGTTAATGTCGTTATAAATTAGGAGGATTTTGCATATTATAGCTGCACGTCGATATCATAAACAACATAATATTATAATAATTATATACAGGGTGCCCTAATACCTAGTATAGTTTCTGATAGAAAATGTTTAATGGAAATTCATAATAACCAAAATATTATATAATATATTATATAGTTGTTACTCACAGGTGTTATGGTAAAAATGATAAAACTCAGATTTATAATATGCGCTAAAAAGTCATGAAATACTTAAAACTTTAGCGCTTCAAAAAATATCAAATGCGCAGTTAAAATATATGGTCTAAAAAAAAAGATGTCTGCTTTTGAAATAGTTTTTTTATTGAAAATAATATGTTTAAATAAAATGTTAAATTATAAGTAAAAGATAAATACAATGTTAAAAAGGCTAGTTTGTTTTAAATACATTTTTATACAAATTCAAAATTAGTAGGCTTTAACCCAACGAATACTATTGCTAACGATAATACCAATAACACAAAGAATGACTCAAATACAATATTATTTGGATTTTTCCATTTTATCTATTTAATCAGTCGACAGCAACCGTCGTAATCTCACGAAATACAATATTGTTAACAAAATAATTTTATATACTTCTGTTTTTATCGATATATGAGTATATTTCAAATTGAATCCGTTTAAGACGAATAAGTTTTCGTAAAACGATCAGGATGTGAAGTCCCAAAAATAAAAGTTATCTATGAAAAATTAGTAAGCAGCATAGGTTATTACATTTTCGAAAATGTGATCGTTTCAAATTGTCATAAAACAATACAATATTACTGTTAATGCATTTAAAAACAAATTCATGCCATATTTTTTTTTAATCTTCGTCGATTGTTCTCGGAGAAGACTTGATGGCTTAAACGACTTAAAAATACTATTTTTTATTTTTTTGTGAAGTGTATTGTTTTGTGCATATTAGAAAAAAAAACAAAACAAAACAAAACATTATTATAGTATAAAATTAAATATTTCTCGGGTATTTTTAATATTATCATCGTTATGATCGTTATGGTTTTTCGCATTTTACTGACGGTAATTTTTAGATGATTTACGTCATGATAATATAATAAAAAAATAAAAAAATACGTTTCGTACCGAATAAAAAATACAAATTAAATCGTAACAAAAACGAAAAGCAGCAGTCATTGTACGATTTAACGCGGTAATGTAAAATAAAATATTATTAATTTAACTTTACAACAACGCGAACTCGACGAAATTCGCTCGAAAAAAAAAAAAAAAAAAAAAGACGGAAATAAAATAACCATACTCGAAATTAGAAACTTAAACACGCAGTACAAGTATATATTATACGCAGAGCTAACTTGAATAATTTATATTTATATTATAACTTTTTACACGACACACGTTTGCGCGAGGCGGCGGCGACGGCGGCGGCCAGCGCGCAGGGGAGGAGAACGCAAAAATACTTTGAGGAATATTATAACCCTATTCGTTACAATTACCATATTTCAGCAGAAGTTAACATTTTTCTTGTGTTCAACAATCCGCAGCGGGGGCCAGTGCACAGTGGTGTGCGCGCGAGTTGTCGTTTCCCTATGTTTTCGCGAAACGGTTTGCATATTTTCACAGGAATTTATTGACCCGTCTGAGAATAATAATAATAATAATAATAACGTTATTATTACGACGACGGCGGCGGCGGAGAGACAGGCGTAAGATATCTTCAACCGACCTACCTGACTACCACCCCTACCACCCCTATACCGTACGTTAATGAGTAGACGACGTTTTTGTTATCGTTATTTACTATCGTTATTATTTTTCGTTCTCTACTAATGTATTTTTCGACAACGAAAACCACTTACGATTTTCGTGATGATAATACCATTTTTATTTTGACGTTGGAATGTTCTCGAGGAACACAATTTTCTTCCCAAGTAGTCCTGTGTTAATAGCGTAATAATCAGGCATAATAATTGTGTATATTTCAAATCAATCGACGGTTATAATAATGATGCGTAATTATCACGTCACAATAATAATTATTATTCGTCTGTTGAGATTTCTTTGTTTCGCCTCTGAAATTTTTTTATGAGGGTTGGAAGCGATGATTTTCCGTCTCACGTGTCGTGTTGCTACTTAGACGGATTTTAAAATATTTACTTAAGATAAACGAAAACTGAATTTATTGATTTTTGTATCCGAGCGGAGTGAAGAAAATGTACTTCTTTACGAGTCTGTGTGTGTGTGTGTGTGTGTGTGTGTGTGTGTGTGTGTGTGTGTGTGTGTGTGTGGTTTTTTCGTTTCTATGGCTGCATGAGAACATATTTTCAGGTATGAAAACTGATCCAAAATTTTCATA
>JAIPRM010013820.1:0-11144 GCA_025469315.1 Stegophylla sp. TES_Ste_2020
TCATTTTTTGAATTTCTCAATTCTTCAATTTTTTTTTGGAAAAAACTACCCAAAATTTGACAAAAACTACTCGGAAACTATCATTTTTTGATCCGAATTTTATGAAAATTTAAACATAGATAGAAAACATTTTTTTTTTTATTATTAACTTCCTTCGTTCAGAATCGTTTTACTGAAGAAATGATTTATCGTTTCTTTAAAATTTAATACGCCCGTCAAGAAAGAGAATACCACCCGTCGTGCGAAGTACACCCATCGTGCGAAGTATGTCCGGCTTTTTGTAATTTATATTCTTATAATTATTTAATCTGTAAAAATTACCTGTTTAGGCGTATTAAATTAATTAATTAATTAATGTATTTTCCGCGGACATTTTGATCTTTGGCATTTACACAAAAATAATTATTTCTTTAACTCTCTTTAGTTAAAATAAAAGCCACTGCCGTTTCCGTGGGCTAATGCAGAAGAATAAGAGAAAACTATATGCTCTATCAGAAAAATAGTGTCAAGAGTGTAGTTTTTGCCTTTTTCGTTAAGGATGTGGCGAATTTAGGGGGGGGGTGGGGCGTAAAATGCCGGAAAAGAAACGAATACACGACGCGAGATATTTTGTAAATACTGGCGTCTACGAGTTTTTCTGAGCGCGAGTGAGTTTGGCTTAGGCTTTGGGCATAGTATGTGTGTGTGTAGTTTACGTCCAACTACAAATCCTTCGGATGATAACGGAAATTGTATTAGATGTGTGACGCATACAACTGCGCGTGTAAATTCAAAACGAACCAAACGGATATTTATTTTATGTTATCTGCGCTATTATCTCGTCAAAACTTTAAAATTTAAACGTGACTTTGAGCGACCAACGCGTAGGTACCGACCGAATACGAATTACGCGTACGCGTACATGTATAATATTACCGGACGGAGATGATATTTTATTAATGTCACCGCCTTATCTCCGGCGGCGGCGTGACGTTGGCGAAAAATTGTGTGCCGATACACTGCGGAACAAGTGTTTTTTTTTTTTTTTTTTTACGTTTCGTCTAATTATCGCCATTGGCCACGCGTCTCAAAAGCTCACACATTTATTGCTGCACAACGGCGCCGTTATAATTATTTCTTTTTCGCAGTTGCGCAACGTACGTTTTTTTTTTTGTTTTTTTAAATAATAATAATAATCATTATACGTTTTCTTACATAAAAAAGAGTGTGTGTTAAGTGTTAATTGTTACGTTTTCAATTTAAGTTCACTGCTATAATAACAGAAAATGAATTTCGTTTGTTTCCATATTATTATGATCTACCAATTTCACTATCTACGTTAATTATTAAAATCAAAAAAATGATTTCAAAAAATTTTAACATTCATTATATTCGGGAAGAATATCCCGACGAGCGAAGTACACACTTTTTTGATATCAAACGTCATTTTGGCCAAAAGTGTCGTTTACGCCCTTTTACCCATTGAGGCTCGAATTATGCGAATCATGTTTTGTTCAATTTTCAGCTAATAATATCAAAAACGGAAAATTTTAAGTGGGAGAACTTACAAAATACAATGTGGCCCAAAAATTCAATATCTATTCTAAAAATAGTCATTTTTATTTATTTGTTCGTTTGTATTACATTATTGTTCTTAATAGATAAAAATTTCAAATTTTTAGTTCATTAGATTATAGAGCCGTGACTATATCACTAAAATCGATTTCATGAAAATTTTGTTTTTGGAATATTTTGCCGTTTTTATTGTATTTTTAATAGTTTTCCTCCATGTTTTTGAAAAAAAGTTTTGAGAATTAATGAACTAATAATTCATTCACAATAAAGCGTTAAAAATGTGATAATGACGCTTAAAAATCGCCTAGTTTACCGACAGATATATCCCTTCCTCTCTAGACAGAGCACCAAAGCCTCTACACTGCGGTATAGAAACTGTATTGTCGGCCAATTGAAACGAAACACTTTCCGCGAGGGGGACGTGGGTAAGGCAAATCCCCCCCCCACTTCATCTTACTTAAAGGCACGTTTCATACACACGTATTGTTTTTTAATTACGATTTATACGGAGACCGGGGCCGTTTTCCAGGAATAAACACCGATTTCCGCGTTTGATACCATACACAACACGGGTATGCGGCCGCGTGTGCGAATTAATAATTCAAGGGTCCGGAGCAATAATCAGCTACCTTCGTTTTTCGAAATCGCTCTGGAAGAACTCAAAAACAAATTATTAAATGACCGGTGGCGGTAAAAATATATTTAAATTTCACATTATTCCAAGCATATTTTTTAATTAATGAAAAAGAAAAAAAAACACGTGTAGATGCAATTAGTTATTGCACTGAAACGATGATTCTTTTTTTATTCAATTCAATCTCTCTCTCATATTATAATCTCATTAATAATACATTGATGTATTATAATAATAATTATTTATTTTATATTATGTATAATTGACCAGCCCCATTAATTTGCGTACAAGCCTGGTTAAATCACCGCAGTGGATAACATTTTCGGTGTTGCAAGTAGTGAAGAAATTACAACAATGACAGGAAAAATTACCCGAAATTTGACAAAAAAAACTCGAAAACCATAATTTTTTGTTACAAACTTTATGGAAATTTAAACATAGATAGACAATAAGAAACATTTTGACGCAAGAAAATTTTGAAAATGTGAAAAAAAGAATGTTATAAACATTTTTCTAACACTTCTTTTCTCATTAAATTTTTTTCCCATTTCTTTATTTATTAGATAAAAAAAATGTAAAATAAATCATAGACAAGAAAGCCGACATACATCAGACCACGGATATTCTTCACTCTTTGGGTCAGATACTCTTGGTGGGCGTGTTAAAAATGACGACTGATATTATTCTTTATATTATTAACTTCCTTCAGAATCGTCCTGTTGAAGAATTGATTTATCGTTTCTTTAAAATTCTACACGCCCACCAAGAGTAGTTGATCCGAGGAGCGAATAGTATCCGTGGTGTCAAGTATGTCCGGCTTTTAATATATGATTTTTTTTTCTTTTTAGTAATAATAAATTTTTATACAATGTGACAACTTACAAATTTGAATTACATTTTGAACACCTGAAAATTGTTTGATGTCGCAAATGCAACACTTGCATCACCCCGATTACGCCACTGATTCACCGAACTCCGTACACCGCGCTAGACATTTCGGTTTGTACGACACAAGCAGCTCATATTATCACATCTATTGAACGGATTGCATATCTAATGTTGTTATCGCTTCGAAACGGTAGGAGACATATTATTATTATTATTTTTTCTCCCATCCGAAAACGGCGCTGAGATAGCAGATCGTGGTTATCGCGCCGGACCCTTCAATCGGCGGCCGGCGGGACGAGTCGGTTTTTTTTTATTTTTTTTTTTCTCTCACTCTCTGTCGTTCGGCGGACGCGCGCACACGAGCTCTCGCGGCGGCGGTAGCGTCCGAATTCGCGCGCGCCCGTAAGTACAGACGCGTGTTCGTTATGACTTTTTTGGCGCCCGACTGTCGTCGGATTCGTTTTTTCGCCCGCGGCACGCGTTTAGTCGGTGCACCGCGATCGTTCCCGTAACACGCGTCTTAAACGCGTCATATACCGCGGCTAAGGCCGGTGCGCGCGTACGAAAACAACGTCATTATTATTATTATTATTATTATTATATAACTCATTAATTGTTGTTGTTAATTATTCGCTATGTTTCGCTAATCGGATGTTTTTTTTCGTTTCGTTTTGTTTTTTCAAATTTTGTCTCTTCGAACTGTTCATTATCGTTTTCGCGTTTTTCCTCGCGTTTTTTTCCGCCGTTCTCGCCGACGATCTCGCCACCGAGACCCGTCCCCCCCGCGGCAGATAAAATACACCCTGTCTCCTCCTACTACTACTACTCATCCACCAAAAGAGATTGGCGACAAAACAAAACACAACCGGTTAGTAGTACATATTATCTTAAACGCGACACGTTTTTTTTTCTTTCTTTTTTGTATATTTAAATACACACCGAATCGTGTGCAGTGATTCGAGTGGATTTATTTGTGTATCCGCTTTCGATTTCTGTTATCAACACACTTAAATGCGACGAAAATAATAGAAATGATTTCTTAAGACGATATTGATTTCTTCTGTTATCAAAAGGATGATATATCATGTTTATTCAGATTAAAAAAAAAACGAATTTTAAAAAAAGTTCAAAAATAATTTATAGCGTACACCATCGTCGTCGTTCAAGTATACGTGTTTTTTTATGTGTTTCAAATCGAGATCGTTTGGGTTGTTTTTTTTTTATTTTAGATTTTGATTTATGAGTTTGTACAATGATGATTATTTTTTTATGCTTACATATTTTTATAAAGAAATTCTCGTCCAAAAGTTTCTACCAGCAACTTAATGAATCAGAATTTTGCTAAGAAGGTACTCATAGGAGATCATTTTTTAATTCCCAATTTTTTCTCCAAAATTTGGGGAAAATTACCCCCTAACATTTGCCAGAAACAACATTGAAACTTTTTTTTTTTTAACCCAAACTCTATGAAAATTTAATTATAGATAGACAATAACATCGAAAATATTTTGCTGAAATAATATTTTGATAAAATAAAAAAATAATTTTGTAATTTTTTTCAGCTAATAGTTAAATAGAGGGATATAAAACTTAAATAAAAACGTCATATGTAAACTGTAACTTCTCTCAGAATCGTTTTTTCGTAGAAATGATTTGTCGGTTTTTTAAAATATTTAACACACCCAACAAATCCCACACGAGGAGTGAAGAATACCGATGATGGTGCAAAGTACATATGGATGTTTTTTGTTTTTGTTTTCGTCTCGATGACGATTTGACAGAGAAACCGGTGGCACATAATTTTGTACTGCCTACTTCTGTCGCGAAATTAATGACAAAAGATTGTCAACATAAAAATTTAATGCGATACGCTTTTTCGATCGCGAATGCCTTCGCTTAAATCCTATTACGTAGTTTAAACTTATCGTAATAACTAGGGCTGGGATTTTAATGCCCTTAAAAATCACTAAAAATGCTCTCAAAAAAAAAAAAAAAAAAAAAAATGACTTAAAAAACTAAAAAAATGTCTTTAAAATTTATTTATAATACCTTAAAATTCAAAAAAAATTATGTGACTGGTATCGTCGGGCGTCGTTCATTTTTTCAAATTCGGTTTCTTCTCAGCGATGTTGTCTTTTCTTATATTTATTTTTTTTTTATTCATTTTTGTTTGACTTCAATGATCTGCCAACAGTACTGTTTTGCTTTTATATATATTTAAAAAAATATAAATAAACGGCAGTCAGTTTTTGACAGACGCTCTTTTTTTCGAACGCGAATATTTCGAAAAGCACTGATAAAAAAAACCTGTAGATCATTCTACAGTATTATGTGACCTGTGACACAGAATTGCGCGCATACGGCCACTCTCTCTTTTGGTGCAAACCAATATTTTTACTTTTGCATCTGAAATACTGTCTATTTTCGCTGTTTTTTTAATTTTTCGCATTTGTTTATTTACTCAAACTTTTTTATATTTCACGCAGATAATCTGAGAGTGTAACTCGTTCTCGTGCCAAAACTCTTTACTACCTATTGTTCTATTGGTGTCGAGTGATTGGATAAAAAAAAAAAAAAAAAAAAAAAAAAAAAAATTAAATACCACTGTACAATATTATGCAACGTAAAACATTTTTTCAAAACCAAAAACTATAAAAAAAAACAAATCTTAATTAAAAACACATATTATAAGTGTTGTGTTAAACATTAATAACGTTTTAATGACAATTTCGCAATACATTTTCAAATGAAAAATTATATTCCTTCTTGATTTTGTGCGTTTGAATAAGAAGAAAATGATGGATAAAATTTAGAAAAAATATATTGAATTGTTTTTTGAATATTTATTATTACAAGTAACTCTTTATTATATTAATATTATTAGTGTCTTTTTTTTTTCTTTTTTTAATCAAATCTATACCTAGTACCATTTCGTTTAAAATGGCAAACGTATTGTGATTTCAAATATAGACACACAATTCATTCTATTGATCGTGTCTCAGTTTTGAAAGATATGGTTAACACTAACACTTGAAACATTTAAATTTTATTCCGAACTTTGAAAAAATGATATATCAGTAAGTAATTTATTTACTTAATATGTGTAATTAAACAGACAAAAATAAAGTTGCTTGATGATTTTGCTTTAAATACACATCTTGTTTTTTCGTTATGATAATTAATATATTGTATACAAATGCGTGATTTTTTTCAAGTTCGGTTTAATTGAAATAATATCGTTTTATTGAAAATAATAAAACGAAAGAATAAAAACCTATACGTAAAATCAAACCGCAATTTATTATTTGAGTGAAAATGATATCCGTTTTTGATTTTGTACGCAATTGATGAGACGAAAATAATGGAATCGATTTAGAACGAAATAATTTGTATTGTGAACATATCGTTTTACATATCAAAATGAAATATTAAGACATAACATAAATTATAACATTGAAAGCGTCTTTTTTTTTTTTTTTCAACCAAATCTAAATCAGTTTTTACAAGAAATACGATTTAAATAAGAAACACTGTACCAGTATAAACGATTGAAATATTATATCAAAATCTGCTGTAATAATAATTAAAAATTTTACTCTGAACTTGAAAAAAAAAAAATGAATATTTTACGAGAACTTCAAGTGTAATTTGATGTAAACTAATGAAAAAAAAAAAAATGTTGACCAATAAATTTTGTTTAATTTGATACTTTGATTATACATTTCTCCTTTAAATTTTTGAATCAATGAAATCGAATAAATTATAGGTACCGTTAAGATTTCGCGTTGTATCAAACAGGGGGGGGGATTCGTTTTTGATAAATGTTTTTTTTTTCTCAGAAGAGTTAAGTTTTTTACTTTTCGCAAGCAAATGTGTGAAGTTAGATACAGAATTGAACAATGATCTGAGTATGAATGAAAACGTTTTTTAATTGTAAATAATTTTTATTATCAATTATACATTTATAAAACACCCTAATGTATGCGATTTTTGTGTAATTTTAAGTATACAGACTCGTTCACGATATTATTATGGTGAATTTATCACACGAAAGAAAATATTTTATACCTACATAATGAATGGGGGGTATTGTGTGGATAAGTAAATGCCATTCACGAATGATGTTCATATAAATCATATACGTAATATATGGGTACCACGTTGAACCTTTACCATTAAACCAATAAAGTTTGCCAAAATTAATTAAATTATTATTAATTGTGCGAGTTAAATATAAATTAGATATGTTTCTTTGGAATCGGTCAGTAACACCAATAGACAACGTCAGAAAAGTGTTATTACTGTCAGACCAAAATTAGATTTAAATTATTTTCTAGATAATTATACGTTTATTAATATAATGCAGTAGAACTCGTAAAATGAATACTCAGACAGGCGATAAAGTCTAAAGTCGTAACTTCTAGTTTTCACTAAACTATAATGAATAACAATGTTACTAGAGCACGAGTATAATAATATAATGTTGTTATTTTGAAATTTCTGTTAATATAAAAAAATAAAAAATTGTAAGACTTTTGCTATAATGACTTTTGCTGTTGTTATTGAAATCTTTAAAATATTTATTTAAACTTGCAGTACTCGTCGAATAATATACTATTTACTATAGTCTATATCAGCGGTTCCCAAACTTTTTTTTCCGGCGGTGCCTTTATGTGAACCAAATTCATTCGCGGTGCACACTTTGGGAACCATTGGTCTATATTAAACAAAATGTATAATATTATTTTAAGCTCTGTTATAACATACATTGCGTGGCGGAAATTCGAATTTTCCTTATACGTGTTTGCCAGTGGCGCGTCGAATAGGGTGAAATCCGGTTCCAGACTAACCAACCCTTCCTCCACCCTCATACTATAGTATAGTAATTTGTCGGTAAACGAATTTAACTCCAATGCTTTATTATTATTTTACTAAACAGATAAGTGCACGGAAGTTGTAGTATTTGCATATTATTCTGTTTGGAATTATAATTATTGGATATTTATATACAGGTCTTTATCCGATAACAGTGAATAATAATATTTATCGTCTATAACTTATTAACAGTTAACGCTACCCCAGTCGCCTGCCTAGTCAAGTCTTAGACAAACATTGATATTTTATACTTCGCCATATTTCTCTAATTTTTTCAATAAAATATATTAAACATTACGACGTACTGGATGTCTAGATAGTATTGTAAATTTTAATATTCTAATTCCTGAGGTCAAGCAAATTTAAAAATATATTCTTACAAAATATATACCTATTATAATTGTATGATAAATAAATAATATTTTTAATCTTTTCCGGTTTTTAGGGTTATTTTTGATGTTTTTAAGTCTACAATAAATAATTTTCTAACCACATACAATTATTCCTACTTCTGAATTAATCAACAATAATAATTCTCAAAAATATTCTTGGTTAATAAAGAAAATATGATTCATTTTAATAACTTTTATACAGAAAAATATTATCATCAAGCGCAATTATTGTGACGTTTCCTGCTTACTTAGATTTCAAACACTTATATCCTGTAGTGACATATCCTGGGTGAATTAATTTTTCTAGTATCGAAATATGCACTTGGGCTTACGAAAAATCGGTCTGATGACATGCTATATAGTATTTACTTTGTTATTCCTATTACACCTATGTGTATAAATTAATCGTATAAAACACAATATAAATGCATTTTAACATAATATTATCCTAGCCGTGAGTACTTCACACCATAGGTATTCTTCGCTTCTAGCACGATGTATTCTTGGTAGGTTTGTTGAACTTTAAAGAAGTTTTTTCTTCTTCAAAACGATTATGACCAGAGCTTCAGTTATAACCATACAGAGAATAATATTTATTAGTCTGTCAACAAACAATTTAATAACAGAATAATCCAAATAATCCATGTCTATTTCAATATTCATGAGAATGATCAGTTTTGAAATTTAAAGCTCTTATTATTAAAAAACAATCAATTAAATAATTCTGTGTAATTAACCTAAGCTCCGCTCAGAACCATCGAATTAAAGAAATTATTTATCGTCTCTTTAAAGTTCAACAACAAACCCACCATAAATGTCCTATCATTCAGTACTTGTTTCTTTTTTTATTTTAATTTATTAGCGAAACAGTTATGATAACCAATTTATTATTTTGATCTAAGTGGATTGATGTTCTATCTTCATTTTGATTTGAAATGTTACTCTGATATTGCCTACCAACACAACAACGGAAATTAATATTAGTATAATATAACTCAGTTAATGTTTTATTTGATTATTAATATTTGAAGAAGTCATTCTTGAATTATAATTTCATATTTTCAGTGTGTTTTGTAAGAATTATTGTATTTTCAAATTTTGAAATTAGTGATTTTCGAAGGCATTGACTACCACTGATAATGTTTAAGTTAATGATGCAGTACATTTTTTTTTTTTTAGATAGTAAACAGTATGATATAAAGATCATTTAGTGAAAATATTTTCTTTTGCCTAGTTGATTATATTTTTGAAGTCACGTGAAAAAAAAAAAAAATACATTTTATTTAATCACAATTTAATTGGTTCGGAGTGGATGTAAGTGATGAGCATAAATAAGAGCAATGTCGAATAACAATAAAAAAAAAAAAAATAAATAAATAATAATAATAATAAAAAGAATAAATTGAATATGTTATGAAATAATAAAGAGAAAATAAAGTTTTCCTACGAAAAAACTAAAGGCAGTGATGACGACGGTCGACGTTAGTAGTTCTCTGTGATCTTCTATTTTACGATCATCCCATATGACTTACTTTGAATAATGATGAGTCAACATGTTAATCGTCAGTCATAATAATAATAATAAAAGTTTGGTATTATGAGTTCAAGCTCTGTGAATTATGGGTTTTACCTGTATCAATGGATAACTTACCTTATCACATAATTCAGGTTATTTTCAAAATTGTTCTACTACTTATTTACCTTAATGACTAATAGTACACAAATTATAAACGTGCGTTTGTTTGTTTTTTGTATTAATAATAATAATAAAAAAAAAAAAAAAAAACACAAAGGTAACACGTCATGTTGTGTGCACGTCACATAATACAAGTTCTACTTATCATATTTTTTGATATACCACCAGTTAGGTAGATCATCAAGACGATACATGAAAATAACGGAATCACTTTAATATTTTTATAGACAAAAAAGATTCAGAAACCATAATTTTTCGATTCAAACTTTATGAAAATTTAAACATAGATAAACAATAATATGAGAAACATTTCTAATCAAGAAAATTTTGAAAACGTGAAAAAAATTTTGGACATTTTTCAACACTTTTTTTGCTCATTAAGTTTTTTCCCCCTTTATTTATGTTAGATGAAATAAGTAAAGTAAAGTAAAGACAAGAAGTATGTCCGGCTTTCTTGTCTATATTCTACTTTATTTATTTATTTTTTGACTGACTGTAATTCGTAATTTTTAACATAATAATATAATATTATTATACATTCATTGAATTGAATTAAAAAAAACGTCTTTAAAGTACAGAATATATAAATATTACAGCAAAAATTATTTAAATTTGTATTATTTAATTAATAAACAGTTTTCTCTCAAGATTTTATATATTTACAAAGAATTTGGGTGTTGTTTTCGATTCAGAATTAATTTTTTAATGAGTATGTTTTGTATATTATTAACATTTCGATCTTTTCCATTGCTTTTAAATTTAATAATATTGATGTTTTAACTGCACATCAGTAATGTTTTTACTTTCTTAATTGATAATGGATAATGTTTATTTTGTGCGTTGTATTTTATGTTTGAAGTGCTTTCATAAAAGTTGTCGGTTATATTATTTTTATCCGCGGGTTTATTGCGTAAAATTCAAATGAAACCGAATGAAACTTTTCGACCGCTTAAAATATCCATTGATATTGGTAATAACTAGAGCGAGGATTTGTATGCATTTGCATATTTATTCTGGTTGATCGTATGATATGCTAAGTGAGCACAACATTTGTTTTATGACATAACGATTTAAAAAATGAAACTTTTTTAGTGCATATTTTTGC
>JAIPRM010013821.1:0-11142 GCA_025469315.1 Stegophylla sp. TES_Ste_2020
TTTTATGAAAATTTAAACATAGATAGAAAATCCTATAAAAAAGATTTTGGCACAAGAAAATTTTGAAAATGTGAAAAAAAATTTTGGACATTTTTCGAAAATTTTTTTTTTTTTCTTATATTATTAATTTCCTTTGATCAGAATCCTTTTACTGAAGAAATGATTTATCGTTTCTTTAAAATTTAATACGCCCGTCAAGTGAATACCACCCGTCGTGCGAAGTACACCCATCGTGCGAAGAATGTCCGGCTTTTTTCAAAATTATTTTTCAGATTTATTTTTTCAGATCGATTTTTCAAATTTATAGAGTCTGATCGATTTTACAGATTGATTTTTTCAGATCGATTTTTCACATATATTTTTTCTGGTCGATTTTCAGATCAATTTTCCAGATTTATTTTTTCAGATTGTATTTTCATGTTTTTACATGAGCGTTCTCACGGGAGGAGGGGGTTATAGGGGATAGATCCCCTCCCAAGATAAATTTTTAGATTCTGAGCAGAGGGAACAAGCTTATAATTTTACAATGATGTTTATTTTCTTTTCCTTTTTGTAAACACTTTTTCGAGTAAAAATACTTGTCCAAACATTTCGGTCAATATAACTCTGTAGATCCAAAATTATACTCAAATGGTACTATATAGAGGTAATTTTTAAAATTTCCTAATTCTTTTTTCAAAAACGTGTAAAATCTGTCAAAAAATTGCCAAAAAACTGCAAAATATGCAATTACCGGAATTTTTATAAAATTTAAAATTGCTTTTTAATATAACTTCAAAAATAATGTAACTAGAAATTTGAAACTTTTATCAGCTGCTAAAAATGGTCACGAGAATTTTTTTTTTTAAATTTCAAAAACATTCAATCAATCTTAATGAAGTTAGCATTTTGAAAATTTCGGAAATTTATCGTTTTTTGATAGTTTTGATGTAATAAAACTTTTGGTTCTTGATATTAAGACTTGAAAATTTAATATAATCTCACTCACATATATGTCTAATAGACCTGAAAAAATCTCGAAAATCGTAAGTCAACTTTTTTCTTTATAACCGTTTGAAGTTAGAATTTTTTCTTTATTACTTTTATCTAAAATTATACACTTTAACGTACATAAAAGAAAATTATTTCAACCGATCTTTTTGAAACTTGTTATCTAGATAGAGAATTTCATTGCAAATATTTTGGTGTAATAAAATAATTTCTTACTGACGAAGAATTAAACATTTTACAAAGGTTTGATTGACAAAAAATCGGAGAAAATATGGACAAATATTATGAGATATTTCTAGTTTATAAACACTCGAGAACGATGATAATGTTTTATCTCCATCTTTCGTATTTTTCAACGTTCAATGCGACGGTGTGAATTAAAATTCACGTGCGTCAACAGTTTTCTAATTATTTTATTTTGAAAATTTTATATTTTCCGTTGTTATATTAAATACCTAAAACTATTTCAAAGATTCTTAACGTTGTTATTGTGGCGTACAGGTTAAGGCATCACGAAATAAAAAAATTTTGTTTCTAATAAGCACATAAAGACTAAAGAAAGGATTGCTGTAGCAACTAGAAGTTCGATTGTTGGTATGGTACACGGAAAATAGATGCAATTATGTCTATTATTCATGGGTATGGTGGATGTTGATAGCCAGGCACGTAACCAGGGGAGGGGTCCATGGGTTCGGAACCCGAAATAT
This sequence comes from Stegophylla sp. TES_Ste_2020, assembly GCA_025469315.1. Taxonomy (NCBI): domain Eukaryota; kingdom Metazoa; phylum Arthropoda; class Insecta; order Hemiptera; family Aphididae; genus Stegophylla; species Stegophylla sp. TES_Ste_2020. The sequence goes on from JAIPRM010013821.1 coordinate 1,698, forward strand.
CATTGATAATAATTTTTTGTATTAGTGTATCTAGTAATTAATTACGTATACGTTATGTATATGTTATGGAACAAATAATCAAATGATATGGTAAGCACGCACATAAATATATAATATAAATACTCTACTACTCTAGTAAAAACTAAACCACATAATAACCACGTAGATCAAAAATAACACCCAAATGGTATTTAGAGAGGTCATTTTCCAAAATTCTCAATTACTTTTTAAAAGCGAGGAGAACCTATTGAAAAATTGAGTAAAATCAGCAAAGTAGGCTATAAATAATATTTTAATTAAATCGATTTTATTAATTTCACCATAACTTCGAAACTTTTGAACTCAAAACTTAAAATCTTCATCAAAATCTGACTATTTTTTGGTTAATTGTAGTATTTTGGAATAAACTTTTGTTTTGTTAGGTTTCATCTAATAAATTTTTTAAATCTTGATATGATTAGCTAAAAATGTAACTCAAACTTGCTCACATTTATATATTTAATTAATCTGAAAAAATCTCGAAAATCTAAAATAATGATTTATTTTTCAATAGTTTCAAAACAATTAAAATTAAAATTACACTTATATTTTTTATTACCCTATGATCCATTACGTGTTTTTATACACCTGGTTTAATGTTCATGAAAACTGGTCATTTAAATAATTTTTTTGCAACTGTTTAAATTTTAGAATTACAGTTCAAATAATGTCCGTTAATCCAAATAATGGCAGATTTCTTTTCCTTTTATTTCATTTTATTACATATCACTATATCAGTATAATTATATAAAAGTTAATTTATATTGACATTTTCGTTAAAATCAGTTGTGACAATTTTTAATCGTAAGGGATTTAAAATTCAAAATACGCAAAATTATTCATTTTCTCCAATATTTAAATGGACACCGATTATTCTGTTATTGTTATTACCAATTCCAAAAGTAATATTTTTGAAATCATGAAAATTTCAACAATATCTTGTCATTAATGATATTCGGATAAAATGTAAATGAACAAATTGTTAAACATACTCAATATAAAACTAACAAATATTGATGTTTATAACTAACTGAAGGTTCACTCAAAATCGTTTTATTGAAAAAATTATTTACCGTTCCTTTAAAACCTAACACACCCACCTAGAGTATCCCACAAAAAATGCGAAGTATGTACCCTCCCTTTTTTTCTTATAACTTGACCCCCTCCGAAATAAAATCCTGGCTACGTCCTTGCTGATAGCTTGCTGGACTGCTGGAGTCATGAACCAATAGAGTAATCTCTATGCATGAACCACGGACTTAAGATATCTCTTATCTTAGTTCATGATAGGAGTCCATTCAACAATATTTACTTTATACATTATCACTTACATTAAACATTCGCTTACCAAATTTTTGCACACAATTTTAAATGTAGTCGCGTTTTACAATTTGTTTTTTTCTATCATGTACATTATTTTTTAAGTGGTTATAATTTACCAAATTTTATACCAAATTATTTTTTAAACCCATTGTTTTATTGACTATTACTCTTAGCCTTTATCGTGTGTATTAATCTGCAGAGGCAAGTACACAAAATGTATTTATTATGTAGGTAGTACCTGATACAACTGAGTAAGTTACATGAAAATTAAATTATTTAGAATAAATTTCTATGTCTAGAAACAAACTAAGTCAATGATAAATACATAAAAAAAATCATTACTACCGTTTCAGGACGGTAGACAAAAGTGAAAAGTGATACTACCTAATGAATTTTAATTATTGGTTTATATTAGGAATGGGTCGAACATTAATTTTTTCGAACTCGAACTATCAACTTTTCTCGAAATGTTCGAACTCAAATCTGAATTTTATTCGAACTTTCGAACTTCAAAAAAATTAAAACATTTGAAAATGTATCAATAACAAGAATATTAGTCGTCTTTATAGACGTCGTATTATCTGCTGATTAAACTGTTCGAAAATTCGAACTCGAACTATTCGAATTCCAATTCGAACTTCGAACTGTTCGAATTTCTTAAAGTTCGAGGGTTCGAAGAGTTCGAGAACCCATTCCTAGTTTATATGAAAGTTATTAATGGGCACACTTAATTGTATCATGTAGCTAGATGTATGATAAATAAGCATAATTAATTTTTTATGAAAATCGTTATTTATTTATACTTGCTAAAATTAAAATTAAATACCTATATTTCATAAATCAATTTTTTATATTTCCTCAATAGTTAAATTATTTTCATCATTATTATCGTCTGTAATTATCAGCATATGATAACTAAAATAACTAAAATATGATACAATATATATTATATGTTATAAAGCATCTATTGTTGTTATTGTTTATTATTGAACTTGCATAAATAATCATTAAAAAAATAAATCGCATAGAAATTAAACATTTTACTACAAATGAAACATAATATAGGTCATAGCCTCATAGGATACAGTAAACTATTAAGTCATGACATGTAATACCATTACAGTTATGAGTTTGAAATATTTCAAAGTGAAAATTTCATTAGTGCGTTCAGCCATATAAACTATATTTTTTAACTTTTCTCTTGAACTATAAGAGCTAAAAAAATATTAATCAATAATAATAAAAAAGTGTTAGGTTATTCTATAGTTAACTTTAATGTTATTAATTTAATAATATTAATGTGGTATATCCAACTACATAGACAAGTAGTATAATGATTTGAATCCAAAGAAACATTTTTCCTAAATTTGTGCACTTTTTGAATTAATTGCTTAATATTTTAAATAATTCTCCAAGAATTAAAAATTTAAATCATGGAAATTTACTTCCCACCATCTAATTGGCAATCATTTTTGAGTTGTTATTAAGTCACTAAATTTATTTATTAATAATGTCAAATTGAATTTACAGATTATTTAAAAATGTTTGAATAATTAATGCTGGAGGTTGTTTTAAATCTTGTTAATAGCATCAATTATAAAATTGTGTCACGGGTATACACATTAAATGACAACATTTTCTTTTAAAATTCAGTATTGAATTAAAATGTCATGTCTCAGTAGTCAATAACCAAAATTAAAACTTTTATAGAACTTTTTACTATTGTACAACCAAACTTATTTTTACAAACTATGTTTAAGTGTAGCAATTGAAATGTTTAGTTAGGTATAAAATTCAGTTGTAAAATCTTCTAAACATTATGATTTTTTTTAAAAAACATTTTTATTTGTTTTGAATTTTTAAAAAACATAAATGTAATATGCATAAATTATTAATAATTTTATCGTTATTAATTCCAGTAAAACTATAAAACCTAAATGTTTACTATATAAATCTGAAGAACATGTAATAAACTATGATAAAATAAAATTCAAATTCAAATAATAAATCTGTAAAGTGTTTGATTAAAAATAGTTACACATTTTAGTTTTAATTGAAACAATTTTTTTTTTTATGAAGAAAATGATGAATCATATACATACATATGAAAGACCAAGTTAGCTGATAGGTTTCGATACATCCAAAAGGATTTGTGAGTAAGTTTTGATGAATAGTTAATAGAATTATGAACAAATTATAAGTATATGTACTCTGTTTAAGGTGACTTTGTTTAACAAATAGATCATTGGAGGGTTCTTTGATGTGTGCTGCTAATATTATCAATGGCGGCTGTACAAAAATAAATGGATTCGATAACTTTCATTCTTGGCTAAAGGGACTTCAAGCTGTGTATTCTTACATGTGTTTTGGTGAGAACAGTAATGGTGGTACTTACGGTTCCAAATTACTTGGTGCGTTATCAAGTTTAGTTAAGATTAAACGAAGAATGATTAATTGAAAAATGATATATAATTGTACGGTCCACGGAAAAATGTCCTGAGGGAAATTCACTGGTAAAGTAAAATCACTGGAGAAAGTCCCCATGCTCTTATTCCTAGAAAACTTATTGATTTTGATAGAGGTTAACTTACTAATATAAATAATTTAATTTTTAGGTGTACCTACATATATAGATGGGCTGGCACACCAAGTGGTATATGTCAAAAATTTAGAATTTTTTCCTGTTCTATATTGAAAGATCTAAGATTTTGACAAATGGTGAGAGTTCTAGTTCAATACCATGCCAACAGAAAGCATATAATGTTATTCCAGTAAACGAAAAGGTTATTTTAATAAATTAAAATAATTTTAATAATGAAAAGGTTATTTTATTTATAAAAGAGGTCCATTAATTTAAAATTCCTTTACTGAAAAATTAGTTTTGTGACTTAATCACTTGTTGACTAGCCTCCTCTCCCCTCCCCCCCCATATAAACTATATTTAACAAAATTAACAGTTCTTTCAAAATATGTTTGTTAAACACAAATTTTGATATGTAGAAATTATTGCTTTTTGTTTTATTATTTGAAATAATATCTTAATTTATTAAAATATTAATATGGAATATTTAGGATTTCAATAATATTTTTATTTCAGTAAAGTACCTATTACAAATATGTCAAAAACTTATTTATTTTTCTTCATTCTCTTCTCATCGAATTAAGTTATAAAAAAAATATTGTAAATTAAATCCTAGGACTATAAATTGAAGTAACACATAAAATAATTCATTTTTTTTAAATATTATTTGGCATTATTAATGATTAATAATTATTTACTTATTACTAGGTTTAAAAATAATGAAGTCTGCTGGAGTAAAGGAAAGTTCTTTAAATGTGTTGGTAAAATGGCAAATATTCATCATGTGGTAGATTTATTAAATACTTCATTCAGCTATAATGATTGCATGTGATTATATCTAATTTATAAACTATGTATGTTGATCATTATCAGTGTAGAAAAATTTCAATTTGTTCAGATATATACATTAGAGATTTTTTTTTCTTTAGTATTAAACCTAAAAAAGATTCCTCCAAAATATTAGCTTCCTATATCAAACTAGTGAACGATGTAAACCCAGTTTGTTTTCTATGTAATTAACAAGAGAACAACTACTTTTTTACTCAAACATAAATTATTATTGACAGAATTTTTATTTTTAAATTTTTGGATATTAGCATTTTATAGGGAATTACATTTTTTACAAAAAAGATGATTAGTACTAAATCTGTGAATTCATTATTTTCAAAGATGTAGGAACTTCTTTAATCATTCTCATAAAAATTGAAATTGAATGAAATCATTGAAATTAATAAATTTACAGATTCAGTAAAAAATACTTTTTTTGTAAGTAATTTAATATCTCTACAAAAATGTTATTATTTCACTATTTTACATTTTGTATCTTTATATTTATACATATTTATTATTTATTTATTTATTTTTTATTATTTATTTATATTTATATGACAGGCAGTCCGCTTTATATATATTTTTTAAATAAAAGTTGTCCTCTCTCTCTGAAAATTAAAAGAACAAAAAATTCTGCCAATAATCCATGTTTACTCTGTTCACTGATTTCGTGTAGCAAGCAGAAATTTTTAGAGAATCTCTTTTAGGTCTATTGCCAAAATTGTAGCCAACGGCACAAATAGAGAAAAAAACACCCTAATATGGATACAATTTGAAATTGAAAGAGTACTCATAGCGATCAATGATTTAATAATATAGTTATGTATATATTTATTTTATTTTTATTTTCTTCAATGACTATTATAAATAGTTGTCAGTTAAGTTGGGAATAAATCATATGGTATTACATGGACACTGATAAATTATAAATGTACTATCTCATATTTTTTTTTACACATAAACTGTACCCAAAAATACCTTTTTTAAAAAAAAATTATCCTATATTTAAAAAAAAATAATCCTTTATTTTGAAAGGTACAATTAAAATCAGTAAATAAACGTATATTGAAGTACACTCTAACAGGTATTACTTGACATAATTACAATAAGAGAGGGTATTATCAATTTATTATCCAAAAGATTATATTCAATCAATATTTATACCTTGAAAATAATTTAATGAAGTTAGAAATTAAACAAATGAAAGTTAATTCATTTTACTGTAATATAAATTTTACATTTGCATACAAAATGCATACTTTTTAAGCAATAAAATAACATTTAAGTAAGTCATTTAAATACTACAATTTACTTCATATTTGGTATAATGTATGTAATGGTTTGGTGGTTATTTAATCATCAAATGAATACTCAAGGATGGATCAATTTAATGGTATTAAATACTGTTGTAACTGATAATTGAAACTGATGTAGGTTGTACTTACTTAGAAAAGTAGTACTTCTTTCAAAAATCATATTTAATGCAGGCAAGATAATATCATAGATTATAATACATATAAAACTGATTATTTTAAGCTAATAAAATAATTATTTTATGTAATTTGTTACAATATTATTATATATTTTAAATTTTCGTAATTTATTAAAAAGAGATTTGAATAATACAAAAAATTTAATATTTTTTATTTTGCTTAATTTTTAAATCTGTATTCTTAAATATTTTATCTGTCTCCCACATATCTGAAATAAAAACTAAAAGGAACACATAATTGTATCTTCAATCAAAAAGTGGGATATTTTCGCCTTTTTGTTAATGATAAATAAGGATATCCAGTTTCATTTAAATCTCTGTAATTTATGTAAATGTCATAATTTCTTATCATGAAATGATTTTCAGTATATGTGTCATAGGCCACATGGAAAATCCACTTTTTTACGAAAAGACTAGGGTCTTTATAAAGAGGTATCCAATTTGATATTAATGTACTTTTTAACCAAAAGACCTACTACTTTTTAGACTTTTTGCAAACAGACCAAGATCAGTTAGGCTCTTTCAAAAATCATAATTACTTCCCGAATTGTCCATTTGTTTTCAGTCCAGCTGTTATCCCATAAATCTAACTATACAATATTTAATATAATAAATAATATTTAAATAGTTCATATATAATTCTTGGTTTATTTTTTTTATTTCAACAAAATCTAATAAGTTATTACCTTTATATTCTCTAAAAAGAGTTATATTTTCTAATTAATCACATAGAAGCTACTTCATTGAGAACTAATAGAAATACATACTTAAACTTAACATAATATTTGTAATCAGTAATTTCTATATAAGACTAAAAGTTGCAAAAATAGTAGAATAAGAATATTGGATTGTTTGTATCTTTATTATTTTTAAGTCAAATAGAATAATGATGTGAACATTTTAATTAATTAACTGAGTACCTACAATATACAATAAAATATTTTTTTCAATAATAATATTTAAAGGTAAAACATAGAATTTGTTTTAAAGTAATGATGTATGGTAACGTGTAGGTTTTTTCAAAAAGAATTTTCCATTACCATTTATTGTTCTTTGTAAAATTTTAATGTTTGTAAGCTATGTACATCCCCACACAGATACACCATATGAGTATATTGACTATCAGGGCAATTCTTAGTTGTGATTAAAAAATAACTTCAATAATGCATATGCATATATCAGTCATTTAATTATAGCAATAATTATATTGTGTTATTATTTACGATGTTAAACTTTAAATACAATTATTTTTGGTTTACAGGAAGTGTCAAGTGGATATATGTATATATAGTTTTGTATTACAAATGATGAACAAAAATCCCATTCGACCAGTCTTACAACAGTAGTGAATTCATTGAAATGTATATGATCAAGATACACAAAGACGAGCATTTATTAATTTTTTTTTCACCCTCAACTGGAAGAAACAGCAGAGAGTCTATACAAATAGAAAATTAATTGGGTTAGTAGAACATAATTTTGTTATTACCGTGTTCATCAGTGTATTTTTAAAACTAATTTATTACATTTTTTTTGTATGTTCCAGTGGAAGTGTTCGATATTATTCAAGATACTTAAAGTTATAAGGATTTGTTACGATTTTATATGCAATTTACAGCTAAATTAAAATAAAAGGATTGTATAATAACTTATCTAGAAATTAACTGACTACAAATATTATGTTAAGTTTAAATATGTATTTCTATTAGTTCTCAATGAAGTTGCTTCTATGTGATTAATTATATCAAATACTTAGTGATGATTTTTGTGTGAATGTTTTTAAAATGTTATGGAAAATAATTGGTAAAGCTATATTTGAAATTTGGTTTTGATTTGTGTTTCTATTGTGAACTATAATGAACATTTTTTTACATACATTTAATGGAAATATTTGGTATTAATAAGTTAATATTTGTAACTATTATGTATAATCTATACAATGTTACAATTAATCTACTGAATTAACACAGTTATAATTTTAGTGTCAATTGTACTTAATGCATAGATCACATTAATCACCTCATGATAAGTGATGTCATTATTACCGATTTTCACAATGTGTATGTCAATTGCATGTACCTACTAATTTCAATACCAAGTGTATAATAGTATTTCTCAATTACATTTTTTTAGTAATTAAATTGGTATTACTAACATGTAATAATAGAACATACTTATAAATTATTTATATTTTAATGAAGACAATTGTGACTTCATTGTGTATAATATGAATTTATATATTTGTGTGTAATCTTTTTGGTAAAGAAAGAAATTTAAAGTTAATTGTTTTAAAATGAATATTTTATTGTTATCATTACTCAGAAATCGTATAAAATGATAATATAAACAATTAATTTACAAGTTGTGAATTTTTAATTGTTCAAGAGTTTTAAAAATTTTGTATGTCTTGTATTAGGCATGTTTTGCCGAGGTAATATTCAGTAAATGGTTTACTCATTCAGTAACCATTTTCATAGTGTGTTTACTGAGAGCAGTAAAATGTTTACTGAAAATCAGCCTGCCAAAATACATCTATTAATCTCTTGAGACCTGCATAGGTAATTTTTTTGTTTTCATATAAATATTTAATGAAATTTGTTAAAATAAGTTATGAATACATGTATTTTTATTAAATTTTTCATTATATTTATTTTGAAATAAAATTATGCACTAATGCATTGAATTATTTATAACACAGTAAATTAAATGTCTTTATATATCACATAAATATTTATCAAAAAGATAACAATCTTTAAATAAACTGTATTAAATGTTAATTCAAGTTGTTATGCGTACATGTTATTCGAAGCATGTAAAAGATTTTTGTTCGAAACTGAATATATATTTTATATATATACCAAATTTTCTTATATTCTTGTTAATAATTTCAAAATCTATTTTTAGTTACCAAAATTGATTGCTGTGTTGACATAAGACATAAATAATGATAATTAGAAAAATAGTATTTCTTATAAAAAGGATAAGACATGTTAGGAAAAAAATATTATGACAAAAATACAGTTAAATTGTATGTTGTGTTAAAAAATTAAGCATAGAACATAGAATTTAAAGCCATTTAAGTTGACTTTACTGATATTACATTATACAAAAAGTGTGTACTTTGCACGTAGGGTGGGATAATCGTGAAAGGTGTATTAAATTTTAAAGAAACAATAAAT
>JAIPRM010013822.1:0-11141 GCA_025469315.1 Stegophylla sp. TES_Ste_2020
CTTAATATCAAAAATCAAAAATTTTATTGCATAAAAACTAACAAAAAACGAGATATTTCCGAAATTTTCAAAATGCTGCACTTAACTCAAAATTGATCAAATCTTTTTGAAATTTTTATGGAATTTTCTCGCTTTTTAGTGGTTGGTGAAAATTTGTTCTTTGCTGCATTATTTTAGAAGTTATGTCAAAAAGTAATTTTCAATTTTACGGAAATTGCGGTAATTGCATAATTTTGTCATTTTTTGAAAATTTTTTTTCAGTTTTTTCGCATTATTAAAAAAAATATTGAGAAATTTGAAAAATGACCTCTCAAAAGTACCAACTAGACTCGATTTTGGATCTATAAAGTTACTGATCGAAACTTTTGGACCAGTGGTTCTATACGAAAAAGTGTTTACAGAGAAGAAAAAAGAAATAAAAAAATAAAAAAATAAACATCATTGTAAAAACATAAGCTTCTTCACTACGTTCAGAATCTAAAATATATGTTGAAAATGAATATGTACATTTTTACTCAGTATGTTGATTAATTTTTAATTTTTTATTATTTGAAATTTGCACTCCTCCGTGATTAGCGGCCGGGGCATGCGCCCTGGATTGCCCCCCTTAGATCCGGCACTGCACACATACCGATATTATCGGATTCCAATATCGATGTCGGAGTCGTACTCGTATGTACCTTTCACATTATCCGATTATTTCTAAAATGTTGGATAAAACTAATGTGTTATCAAATAGCTATTTTAGATTCTGAATGAAGTGAAGACCAAAGTCGCTGGTGCATACTAAGCGTTTTTAGTTATTCAATTCACAATTTATAAAAAACTCACTGGTAACATATTTTTCGTTAAGAATAGCGTTGTATTCAACGTTAATAGCATCAAGACAGAATTATTTTGTGAAAAGAGTAGGTATGCTATAACTCCTTAAATAAATTCAGTTATGCAATGTATACACATCAAACGGTGCAATGACTGTCGGAGCATCATTGATGCATCAGTGTTAAATACGCTCAGACGCTGAGTGGGGGGATAACGAAATACATTGCTTCTCGGTGCACTGTCTATTCTGTGTGGTATGCAGGGCGACCTTTAATGTCGTCCGCAACGGCATTTATACTTTCGGTTCAAGAAAATTACAGAAACATCAGGCAAGTACCTACGTAGTGACATACGCTTGTTTTTTCTCAAGTGGCAACGGTAAAGACGATTTCCGCAGTGAAAGAATATCGACTCTCTTAAGTTTTATTCTAGATACCACTCTAAAGTCCTTTTACTTTGGATAACTGGCTACGATAATGACGAGCACTGGAGTATCCAAAGTGAAGTTCTCTTTTATTTAAGACGATACTGTGTTTTTAGATTCTGAACGAAATGAAGAAGCTTATGATTTTACAATGATGTTTATTTTTTATTATTTTTTTCTCTTTCTGAAAACACTTTTTCGTATAGAAATACTTGTACCAAAGTTTCAATCAGTATCTCTATAGAACCGGAATCGTACCCAGATGGTACTACAAAGAGGTTATTTTTCCAATTTCTCAATACTTTTTTCAAAAACGGGAGAAAACTGTCGAAAAAATGACAAAAAAGGCAAAACACGCAATTACTGAAATTTCCGTAAAATTGAAAATTACTTTTTGACATAACTTATAAAATAATGCAGCTAGGGACTTGAAATTTTCACCAACCACTAAAAATAACTACGATAACATTACATAAAAATGTAAAAAAGATTTGATTAATTTTGAGTTAAGTACAGCATTTTGAAAATTTCGGAAATTTCTCATTTTTTGTTAGTTTTTATGTCATAAAATTTTTGATTTTTGATATTAAGACTTGAAACTTTAATATGATCTCACTGACATATATGTCTAATAGATCTGAAAATATCTCAAAAATCGTTACTCAACTTTTTTTTTTTTACCCATTTGAAGTTAGAATTTCGATTAGTTTTACCTAAAATTACGCACTTTAACGTACATATAAGAAATTTGGCTTAACCGATTGTTTTGAAATTTGGTGTCTAAATAGAGAATTTCATTGCGAATATTTTGGTGCAATAAAATTTTTTACGGACAAGGAATAAAACTTTTTACAAGGGTTAGACTAAATAAAATCGAAGAAAGTACGGACAAATTTTATTATATTTCTAGATAAAGACCACATAAAAGGTAGGTATTGTTATTCGCTTATCTTATTTTGTGTATTTTTCGATGATAAATTTAATACCACGATGTATCTTCTCTACATATACATATACCGTACAAGCCGGTAATTACGGTGTGGCTTTATGGTCTGCCGCCCAAATACATTTCTCAAGGTCACAACGCCTTATGAGTTGTCATATATTACACGGACTGCCATGTATATGTTACTCCGAATTCGGCAACGCAAATACACAAGCACACAATAACCGTGTACTTACTCAACGATATAACTTTACTCGATTCGAAAAGAATTATTTAAAATACACTACTCATCCAACACTATTAAATAACAGTAGTTATTTGTTAAAGATATCTAACCTACTATTTTATATTTATATTATTAACTTTCTTCGTTCAGAATCGTTTTATTGAAGAAATTATTTATCGTTTCTTTAAAATTCAATACATCCGTCTAGAGTATCTCACCTGACGTGCGAAGAACACCCCAACGAGCGAAGTACACACTTTTTTTTTAATGTAAGTATTAACCACAGTGAGGACGATTTCTATGTGATAATCAAACACAGAAGGTTTTTATTGCGTATATATCCGTGAAGAAACGACGTGTTTTTAAACCAGTTCACCAAAATAAAACCGCGCATTTCATTTCCACAAAATGTAAAAATACTAGTAAGATTTTAAAATGAAAATATACTGTAAACAGTGTAAAAGTTTCAAAAATATAAAACTTTTTGTATTAAAAATAAACAGATTTGGTAGGTACTTAAAATTAAATCTATACTAAAGAAAAGAAATAATAACTTTACTTCCAAAAAGGAGCCTAGACCAGTTGATATTGAAAACTCGCTTTTACTAGTCCTTCAATCAAAGTGTGTCCATCTACCTATGACTGAAAATAAGATAAATTTATCGTCCAAACGAGTCTCTTCCAAGATTTATGAGCCAAGAACATTCTTTGCTCGTCGGAGAACGTTTTATAGACTCCTTTCTCTGTGAAATTTATTTAAACAGTATATTTTTTATGGTCTTAGCATAAATGCTTTATTGACACCTTATGTCTATTGCTTATTACTAAATGACTTAAGAGTGATAATTTTTTTTTTTTATTGTCTCGACATATTCTGCATCATTGGCACTATTTTTATTTATAGGAACTAGTATACTATCTAATTTATTAAATATATTTTATTATTAATAAACTTTATGCAGGTATATATGCTGAGCATATATACAACAGCTACAAACCGACCACATTATTTTTGAATTTTCTATGACGTATATTTTCTTTGTAGCTTGTAGCTGTTATCAAAAATTATACTTTATTACGACTTAACGAGTACAATAACTTTACTGATTGTGAGCGAAATGAAGACAGGAGAAGCTTATGATTTTACAATGATGTTTGCTTTTTTTCTCCATCATTGATCATAATATACATATTATGAAGGGACTGTTAACAATAAAGGGTGTTTAGACATAAAAATCACTTTCCAATTTAAGTACTTTGTGAGCAACCTTGTTTAAAGTTTAAACGGCACGAGCCGCTACTGAAAAAAAGTAAGCACGGTTTCATCCAAATTTACTATTCATGAAGGAGTTTATACCATTTGGAGTATAACTGTCACTAAACTATAACTCTTTGATCCTGAATGGAGTGGAGAAACTATAGTAGTTTTACAATGTCAACTTTTTAATTGTTTGTATGGAAATATTTATTATACTTGAAAAAGTGTTTAGATCAGTTGTTGCATGAGTTTCCGGTTAAGAATTTTGTTCGTATGATACTTTAGAGGAGTAGTTTTTAAAAATTCTAAACGTAAGGAAAAACATCCAAAAAATCAAGAAATTAGACATAAAATAAATTTTTATAAAATTATCTTTAATAATTTACTTTTAACTCCAAAACCGATAAAAGTAAATTTTCAAAAAAAAAAAAATGTACTTTTAAAAAGTTTGAATTTTGTATAAAACTGTTTATTTTATGATAAAATAATAATTTTTTTAATTAGAACGTCATTATATATTTAATTCCTAATCTGGTAAAATATTTTACTAAAAGGTTTTTAACTCACCAAAAACAAATTTTGGTAAATATTTTACAATCAGTAAGAAATAAGTAGTAAGAATAGGAATTGACATTCACTGACAACTTTTGTGTTTATATACCCAATGCAAATAAATTTTCGATTCCCGTTATTATTATATAGATAAAATTTATAGAACCTTAAATTTGTGTCATGTGTACGACGCCTGGGCTCGCTTTGAGAAGGGCAAGGAGTGGTACTTGCTCTCCATTGGAAAATATTTATTTTTTAATTTACCAAAAATATGATTTTGATCTCTATGAATTAAATTAAATTTTTCAAATTATTTAATTTACATACCATTTTAATAATACCATTACGGAATTTTTTTGAAGTTTTATTTTTATATACAATAAATATTATATAAAATAAATATCTAGAAATTGATTTGTGATTTTAGATTCTGAGTGGAGCAATGGAGACAGTTGTTTCACAGCAATGTTTACTTATTATGTTTTTATTGAAATATTTTTTGTTATTTGAAAAATACCACAGACCAGACTGTCATGGACGATAGTTCATTATTCAGTACTTTTAGGGTTCCAGTAGAACATTTTGTTTGCATAATATTTCAAGAAATAATATTTTGGAATTTTTATAGTTTTTCAAAAACTAGGAAAAGCTATCTTATTTTTGAATATAAAATACGATACCATTAACTAGATTTTAGTAATTTAGTCATCACTTTAAAATTAATACTACTAGGTACTTTCGACAAATATTCAAAAATATATCATGTAATGAAGACAAAAAATTTGATAAATTTTCAGATAAATATAGAAATTTGAAAATATTGGAAATATCTAGTTTTTTGAGAGTTTTTTACTAAAAAAATGTGAAATTCTTGATAATTAATGAACAATCATTTTAGATTCGAAACAAAGTGAAGAAGCTTGAAGTTTTTACAATGATTTTTATTTTTTTTTGAACACTTTTTTGTACAGAAATACTTGTTAAGAAATCTCAATCAGCAACATTTTGAAATCGGATTTGCCTCGAGTTGGTATTTTAAAGAGGTCATTTTTTAAATTTCTCAATTCCTTAATTTTTTTTTTTTAGTGGGGGACCTACCCAAAATTTGATAAAAAAGACTCGGAAATCATCATTTTTTTATCCAAACTTTATGAAAATTTAAACATAGATAGACAATTATGTATAAAAAAATTTTGGCTCAAGAAAATTTTGAAAGTGCGAAAAAAAATTTTGGAATTTTTTTCCAACATTTTTTTCTCATACATTTTTTCCCCTTTATTTATTAGATAAAAAAAAAAGTAAAGTAAAGTAAAGTAAAACAAATTAAATTAAAGGAAAGTAAAATAAAATAAATTAAAGGCAAGAAAATAAAGTAAAGCAAAGTATAGACAGGAAAGTCGGACATACTTTCGCATCACGGACATTCTCGCTCTTCGGGTCAGATACTCAAGGTGGGTGTATTGAAAATGACGACTTTTATTGTTCTTTATATTATTAACTTCCGAAGAGGGAAGAATACCTGTGGTAGTGTAATGCGAAGTATGTCTAGCTTTCTTGTTTACTTTACTTTACTTTTTTGTCTTTGCTTTACTTCATTTTATTTTTCCTTTACTTTACCTTTTTTTTTTAAGTCAGAATTATTAAGAAACGAATTTTTCACTGAAATAACATTAAATTATCAATGAAAACCTTATGTAATTTTTATCTTTTTTATCCGGTAGAAATTTTAGTACCGAAAGAGTTACCACGAGTTTTTCTACCTGCGATTAAATTTAGCTCAATGAATAACTATTAATAAGCGCTTAAAGCTTGAATTATGGATCAAATGGCTGTTATTACAAAAAATGGTGTATTACTTTTGATAAATATTTCGTAATATATTCAATTAACTGTTTTTAATTTTTAGGATGAAAAAATATATACATGACCCACATATAAATCAACTTTTATTTAAAATTTTGTTAAAATCAGAAATTAACCTGTAATGAAATTGTTAAACATACTCAATATAAAACTGTCAATAATTTAACAGTATAATAATGAACTCTGCTCAAAATCGTTTTATTGAAGAAAATATTTTTTGTTTCTTTTAAACTTAATACATCTATTAAGAATATTCCACTCGAGAAGTGAAGACTGCACATGGTGTTCATGGTGCAAATTATGTCTGGCTTTTTTTCTTTAGCAAATAATATTTAATGTAGGAAAGTTCTTTTGATTTCGCATGGAAACAAATAAAATTAATTTAAACTAAATATTTTACTACTGAAAATCTAATTGGTCTAAATGTAAAAAAATTAAGTTCTGCAAAAAAGGATCTGTTTAAATTTTAAAAGGTGCCTCCCCCTCAATAAAAAAGTGTATGGGCGCCCATGATACAACGTGCAGAATATACTTCTCAAATTCTCAATTTCTCAATTCTTTTAAATATTTCATTGTAGATATTTTATTACGCAATATTTTAATGTATATGATAACGTATAAAAACGTGGGTATTATACCACAATATATTATGCTTGTAAATAAAATAATACATTTATCTTCCATTTAATTTTTATCAAGGATAATAGAAAAAAGGCATACCGGATGCTGAGACTTTATTGAGTGTTCATATTTAGATTTACTAAGTGCAAGATATTAATTTATATTTGTATAATATATGACTATTTACAAGCTGATACTAAATTTACCAATAAATTTAATAACGAATATTAATTAGGTATTAACATAAGATTAATTTTATGGTATTGATGATTGAAATCCTATGTGTTTATTAATAATAATATTATTACATCATATAAATTCAGAACAATATGGTATATATTTTGTGAGGAATAAAAAGTATAATATTATACACATTAAAAATTAAATTTAAATTTGGAAGATTGGTTATGACTTATGAAACAGTTGGATAAAAAAAGTACTCGCCTTGCCTTAACTTTGCCTTGCAATTTTTTACGTCGAAAAAGTTTTTGATAGAACAGTTTTAATAATAAGATCTTAACGCAGTGATATTAACAGTCAGACTGTTAAATAGTAAGTAACTTATGTAGTATGGTACCGAATTAACATACTTAGTTTCTCAAAATAAACATGTACTTACTTTGAAGGGTTAATGAAACAAAAAAATTTTAAAAAATTTACTACTACCTTATTTTACTACTACTATAAAACATAGAAAATAGGCTAATAAATTCAAATTATTTTTCAAAATTAAAATGGAATGATTAGAACTTAGAAGTATGTTCATATTTCACCAGTTTATCTGTCTGAATACATGAAAAATTAAATTTCTTAGATTTACCTTAAATATTGTACTGATTGTCTCTATTTTACCTACCTCATCAACAATTCTGCAAATTTAATGGACGGTCATTTGACACCCATATTTTCAAATAAGTTTTGTATGACCGCGAATCAAATACCTAGTCATTTTATTCATTTCATAAAACAAAATGGTTTATTTTTTTAAATTAATTTTGCACTATACAAATACAAACTGTAGAATTAACAAATATACACATTTGAAGACAACTGTACACTGCGATCGTACTATAAACATAAAATGTAAAGATTTTTATAATTATTTATTTTTAAAACTATTTATATAAATTGTGAATACACTTACTGTTTTATAAAACGTCATTTTGAAAAAATATTTTTGTGTTTGAAATCAGTTTTTTTGTCTTAGATTATGAGCTAGTTACATGAACAGGTACAAGCCTAAAAATCTGTGAAGTTATTTATTTTTTGTTGCTACAATTTTACTAACTTCTATCATGTTTAATAAATATACCTAACAGGTACCTTAGCACCCTTGTAGTTTTTACATTAATGCTTAATACATTTATTAGTTTTCTACTTCGTCATTGTGAAATTTATAGGTACCTATTGTTTTATTTTATGTAAGTTCAATTTTTAAATGCCCAGATAATAGAGATAACTGAAAAATCCATCTCTACACACTTTAAAATATAATTAACCTGGAAATCTACAACTAGTGGTAAACTGGAAGATCAGGAGTGCAATTTTAACATTTTCTAGGGTTGGGCAAAATAATGAACGGCCCAATAATTGTATTTATAACCTATATAAATCTATATCATAAAAAAGCACCTCACCTCCAACTTATTTATTTTTACAGTTTTACAATTTATATTGAGTAAACTAATCCACACTGAAATTATCGTATGCTCTCTAACATATTTTACGTGGAAAAATTAAAAAAAAAAAGCTGTTAGTAAAAATTATTGAGATATTGAGTTATTTTGAATGTATATATGTATACCCGAGTACCGATTCAGTATTTGAGAATCAACACATGGTTATCATATTATTTACACGTCGTATAAAATATGATGATTTAAATAGAAAAAAAAATATATTAATACATTTATATAATACGTCATACGAGTGTGATAGGTACTATAGAATAATTCGTAGTACGTGCATCTACGTACGCGAAAACACACAATATGCAGTCGAGATTGACACAACAAGTGGCCTTATCCTATAGATATTATGTTATGTATTGACTACTCTATATTATATTATTATGTTCGAATGCGGAAAGTGGAATTTTCGTATAATTTGCAGGAACCGGTGTACTCGCCGTGCGGTCAACAATCGTTTGTGTTGCGATGCGCGGACGACGTCGCCACCGCGGCGGCGTACCTTCGTCGGACTGTGAGAAAGTCGACCATCACTGGTAATTCGTTTCGACAACCGGCAGCACCTCCTCCACCGTCGGCACCTGCGCCACGACCGGCACGGCCAGCAGCAGTAGCACTGGAGGTCGCGATCGCTTTGGTCCGCGGTCCGGTTCCCTGTAATGCCGCGACAGCCGCAGTGTATTGGAACCAACGCTTGATCTTTTGTATGTTGTTGCGTCGCCGCCTGTTGGTGGCCGTCGGGCACTGCAGTTGCCGTTTCTCGTCCGTCTCGAGGTGCAGGGCCAGCAGTTTGGCCTTGAGACGTTCGAGGAATCCGGGGGGCGGGAATTCGGACTGTCTGTCCGCGTCCGACGACTTGCGCAGCATGCACCACGGGTGTATGACGACCAGCAAGTTCCGCGCAGGCCGCTCCATCCAGCCGCAACCACTACCGCCCACGTAGTTGGTCACGGCCACGCCGGACGCGCACGCGTCGCCGTGTCCGCCGCTGACTGGGTCGGCTGCTTCTTCCGCCGAACCGTCAGCCGACGGCGACGACGACCGTTCCGATTCCGAATGGTTGGCCGACTCATCCTCCGGTTCTTCCGTCGGTAGTCCCTGCGACAAAACTAAAATCGCGTGGATATAATATAGCCGACCACAAAATACATGCGGTAACAACAATTATTTATTGTATCGGACATTTGGATAAAAAGATTTCGATGAAATGGAAATGATTTGCAGGAAACGAAAAATACAATTTTTAGAGAACAAAAATAAATTTAGGTAGAAACTAAAAAGGATTGAAATTAATTTTTACGTAAAAAAACAAAGTGTAGATAGCTATATTGAACATTTATATTAATTAGTAATTACAGTTTACAGTTGATAATACAGTAGAGTAAATAATATTTGTCATATAGTTATTTTTGGAGAAACGGCCTCTTCCAATACATTCAATTAATTTAGACCATGATACTTGTAATTACAGGAAAAATGGCTGTCTCTTAAGGAATATGTATTGTTCTTTATCAAATATTTCCAAATTACTTATTCAATTCATTTAAATGTTGTGGTTGGCACAATAATAATAATTTACCAGTTGTCTGACAGGTTAATATATAGACAATGACCACTTAAATTATGACTAGTATCTGGTCGAAAAAAAACCTTTTATAAAATAATATTACATTTTTAAATTGACCACAGAGATTAAATTGTTAAGTACCTTCCTATTCTAGTTTTTAAATATACCTGTAACTGAAAGGACAAAGGAGACTGGTTTTACTTTCTTTTAAATTTTCATTTATAGGTTTATAAATTAAATATAGGTATATATTTAAATGAATTTTAATATTCAATTTAAATGAATTAAATATGTAATAAACCAATTTTCAAATGTTCTATATTCATTATTTTATTGGTGTTGAAAAATTATAGCATTAGAGTATAATATATCATACCAGATCGTCATTTAAGGTAAGTTGTGCAGAACATTCAATAGCGACTCTTAATGTTTAATGATATTGCTTGATTTATTCATTATTGTGCTGTAGTGAAACAGAGTATTTACTATTTATTTAAAAAAAAAAAAATCATATTTATTTATCATATATGTATATAGTACATAGAATTCCGAAGTTTTATGGACTGTAGTCTTTTGGTATAATAATTGAGCAATTATTCGTTTGCTATTTTAGTTAAAAACAAAAATTATTATTATTAAAATAATATAAATTAAAATTTTAGAAGATATTATATTTTTGAACGTAATGATTAATATTTATAAGAATTTTTACAGTCTGTTTTTAAAAAATTTTCACTAAAATTGTTCAATTCACTAAGAAAAAATTACCAATGTTTTTATTTTAGATAGAATATTTTAAATGATTAAACATTTGACTGATCTGCCTATAATTTGATAGCTCATTAGAATGTTTTAAATTGCCTACTCTACATCGTACAAATTAAAGGTAAGATCGGTCATAATATGATAACGTCCAGTAATCTGAACCCTCACTTATTTTAAAAATTAAAAGTTGATATGAATAAACTTAATGGTTAATAAAATTGATAAAATATATTTAATTAATTCTTATTTAAGAAAAAAATGGTGCCAAGAAATGTATGCTATGAAATAAAAATTAAAAAAAAAAAGCGGACATACTTCGCACGATGGGTGTACTTCGCACGACAGGTGGTATTCTCTTGACGGGCATATTATATTTTAAAGAAACGATAAATCATTTCTTCAGTAAAAC